>JARHVA010001731.1:2930000-3017500 GCA_037957365.1 Torreya grandis
ATTAGCTCATCATGGCAACCTAAAATATACACCTGAAAAACCCTACTTCATACTCTCCTTACCCCTCTCTCTATATTCTCATACATTTACTATTTCTTTCCCCAACTGAAGTATAAAAAGCATCCCCACATTGATTTCAAATAAGGGAGTAATCAAATGTTTCTTTTCTTTCATTTTTTTTCCACATAGGCATTCAATGAACACCATTCTCCCCATACATATTATGACCACACATGTCAATGCATTGTCAAACATACACACTTTTGTAATGAGGAAAGTGTTAAGATAATGACCAATCAAAAGTCCTTAGCTAATACACTTATAAATTATCCAAAGTAATTTTTTAAAGACTTAGTGATCATTATAATATTAATTACTTAAGAAAACAACTCAATGGCCCACTTAGAGTTTATACATATATACCTATATAAATTTATACAAACTATCATACATCTTGACATAAAATGTATACCCCACTTGAATACACACACACACACACACGTGTGTGTGTGTGTGTGTGTGTGTGTGTGTGTGTGTGTGTGTGTGTGTGTGTGTGTGTGTGTGTGTGTGTGTGTGTGTGTGTTTGTGTCTATATATATATACATAATACATATAAACCATTAGATATGACTTTGCAAGGTTAGACAAATTTTGATCGATCTTTTTAGGCATGATAAATAAACAAGGAATTTATTAAGGGAAAATATTCATAGGCACCTTTTGACAGTAGAAGTCGATGAGAAATTCAAAGAAGAATTCCTAAATATGGAAGAATTTATGGTAGATTTAAATGAAAAGGGAGAAAACTACGCAATATGTGACTTTGATAGTTAAATATAACCCCAGATGTGGTTTTGGAAACCCTAGGTATGCTAGAGGAGGAGCGATCAACTACAATTCCACTACAAACCATCCAAGCTCCTATAGTTGAAGAGGTAAGGTCAAAAATTTATTTTGATCCAACCAGTACAATAAAACACTAGGCAAGGAGAGAATTGGAAGGTGGTAATATTCAAAAAAAATATAAATTGTAAGAACAAAGTGCCCCCTCTTAACATGTCCCTTATATATCATAAAAAAAATGCATCTATGTAAAGTTAGTTTTTAAATTTCTAAGCTATCAAGCCATTATTTTAGATTCTTATTTAGGATTGTGGTTATGTGTTAAATATGGTATTTTATGCCTTTAGTATCAGCTCCATGTATAGGGTTAGACCCTTATTTCAATTTTTTTTGTCTTTCTTCAATAGGGTTGGTCTACTTGTTTCTTGTATAGGGTTGGGTCCCTAGTTTTCCAAAGTTGTGACTATGTTATTATTTATAATATTATACATTATTTTATTAGTGGTGCCACTATGTGGTTCAATATTTGGTCATATTTAAATTATGTTCTTTATTTGGCCATAGAGAACTCAAGATACAATAACTATGATTTTTAATGTGAAAATATAAAAATGAATTTGGAAACAATTATAATTTATTTTAATTATTGCAGTAGATATCCCTATGTTTATTGAGTTGAAAGTTAAGAATATAATTTGGAAACAATCGCTTGATAATGAGGTTTTACCTTTCTATTGTCATGATTATTTGAAGCAAAGCATTTGGCCACCACATTTAATTTTTCCAAGAATAATAAGGGGGGATATTAGTTTAAGGATTCCCTCCTTAGACATTAATTGGTGGGTAGTGAAAATAAGACTAGTGATATTGAGAATGAAGTACTTGAATTCCATAATTAAATCACATTCCAGTTGAAAAGGATGTTGAACCAAACATAGAGAATCCCATATGTTCAACAAATTTGGATGAGAATTCTAAGATTTTTATAATATTTCAAAATAATATAGTTGGTTTTGATTTAAGTGAAGTTGTAAAGGTTAGTGTTTCGATAAAAAATATTCAAGTAGTCAATTCATTTGAAATACCCACTCCCATCTATTTCAAAGAAAAGGATGGGGGAAATTGGATTGTTGTTGGAAATAAAAGGATAGGTTGAGGTTAGGTGTCAGAACCATATAATATTAGCCTCACATTCAAAAAAAAAATGTGGTGAGAGGGTCTTAAATTGGTTTTTTTTGTGGGTTGCATCCAGAGTACAAGTAGTGGAGTTTCATGTTGGTTAAGGGCTAGTTTGTGGTAATCTATGTTTAGTTGGGTCAAATAATTTTAGTTGTTGGATCATGGTAAATTTATGTTGGATATTATTGGAATCCTATGAGCTATTTTTTTTCTTGTTGGTAGTTAACAAGAGGGTTTTTGTCTAATTGCTTGTAATTTCCTCTATTTTGAGGTCTAATGAAAACCACTATGTTTTCTCCAAAATGAGCTAGTTTATTTTTGGATTATTAAATGGTTTATTATTCCTAAATATTATATGTTGTTGGAATTCTAGGTTCTAACCAAAAAACATGTTTTGTTGTCTCTCAGTTGATAGTATGTGGAAAATAAAAGGTGTTTTAGTCAGCTACTCACTGGTTATTCTAGTTTATTATTATAAGTTTTCTATTTGGTTGTTAGGTATATGTTAGTTGTTTGTTCATTATTACATATAATTAGCTACCGGTGTTTCATGATATCTTAAATGTCTTATATTTTCAAACTCTATAAAAATCTTTGGGGCTTTTCAAAACCCATAAATTTACCCTCATCTAAAATATATAAAAATGATTGCCATCTATATTTTAAATGCTAAATTTAGTGTGAGTACATAACACATCTCTTCATTTAATTTGGAATGACATGATTCATTCCACAATACTACTATATTCATGATATTCCAGGTTTCAATGAAAACGAATAAAGAATATATTATTTTCTTTTTAAAAATTCTACAAAAATTTTACATAATAAAAAAATATATAATGAAAAAGAATATAATGCAATAGAATATAAAAAGGTAACCAATAAAAATAAAATTGTAACCAAAATAATATTGAATACAACCAATTTTTTACTATATAACATAATGAAACATTATCCCTAAATTATTTAGAAAACCAAAATAAGGGAAGGTGTTTTATAAATAAAATGGTATGACATTGCATGTGTCAATTGAAAAATGAAAGAGTAAATATAGGATAATATTCTATAATTAAAATTTTATGGCATGGATTTTACTAATAAAATTAAAATATAAACATGTATACATGGTTGGTTAGCTATAAATGAATATATTATAACTTATTTATAATAAATTACATTATGTAGTGTTTTAATCTAAAAATAGGTCTATAACTATCATATATTATTGTAATTTTTTTAAAATTTAACTTAATTAATAAATCTTAATGAAGTTTAAAAATAAAAATACTCTCTCTCTCTCTCTCTCTCTCTCTCTCTCTCTCTCTCTCTCTGCTTGTCACATTTACACATAGACATTGATGAAAAGTGCGTTAGACATTGATTACAAGTGCATTCCCAATCTCTAACCTAGTTTTTATTGTGTTATATATATGTGTGTGTGTGTGTGTGCGTGCATATATATATATATACACATGTATATATATGTATACATGTATATATATGTATACATGTATATATATATATATACATGTATATATATATACATGTATATATATATATATATATGTGTGTGTGTGTGTGTGTGTGTGTGTGTGTGTGTGTGTGTGTGTGTGTGTGTATATCTTAAATTGTGCTTGTCACATTTACACATAGATATTGATAAAAAGTGCATTAGACATTGATTACAAGTGCATTCCCAATCTCTAGCCTAGGTTTTATTGTGTTATATATATATATATATATATATATATATATATATATATATATATATATATATATATATATATATATATATACATATATATATATATATACATATATACATATATACATATATATATATATATATATATATATATATATATATATATATATATATATAAAATTTGTCACATTAACACATAGACATTGATTCAAAGTGCATGTCCAATCTCTAGCATATGTATATCTAACTATCAAAAGACTAGGGCTTTAATTTCTCATTAAATAAGTAAAATTAACTCTCAAACTAACTCTCATAGACAATGATTTCATATATAGATTATATGTTTTATTAAGATGTCATTAAAAAAAAATTAATTTGGATTAATAATACATCAAACAAACATCTACATCCTTACATACACATTACAATCTAATACAAACAAGTTAATGGCACTGAACACATCAAGTAAATTTTCACATAATAGATTTGTCATCGTAGCAAATGTTTTTTGTGACATTTCTTTTATTTATTGCTCACTCACCATTTCAGACATGACATCTACTTATCAATGGGGAAACACATCCCTTTTGGTATAATTCTGATGCGAGCCAAGAAATATGCATCATATGTCAACTCCATGACAACGTGACTATATTTATTCTTCAACTTCGAATGTCAATCATTTATTAGATACAAAATAAAGGGCTTATTCATATGGGTAAATCCCTATGAATGTAAGGATTATTTAATATCATTTGGTGGTATTTTTCATTTAAAAAGTTGTCATTATCATTAAAAGAAATAAGATATTTTTTTATTATTAAAATATATATATATATATTGAATTAATTAATGTAAAAACAAAGATCAATAAATTAGTATTGGCTCATTGTGGATGCAATCCGTCGACTCTCAAGACATGCTTAGCACTGAAAAAATGAGATGCCATAGAAAAGGGATGACAAATATAAAATGAAATGAAATGAAATTAGGAGAGTTCAGATAAAAGTCATGACCATGCACGAAATAAACGGCAGAGGGAAAACGTGAAGACAAATGGCATGAAAAGGTGACTTCAATAAAATGTGCAATGCAGAGATGCAATAAAAATAAAATTATTCAGGGTTAAACCTTATTAGGATAAAGTTATATTGGTAAAATAAAAATATAGGAATTAGAATTCGATAATTAATATATAATAAATTTTTATAAAAATATTAAATATACGATCAATATATTTATGGCTTTGAGTTTGAAAGTAGATTGATAAATTTGAAAGCCATTTATTTCAAATAAATGATCATAACATTGCCGTGGAACTTCCTTTGCATAGTAAATTAACAAATATTTTTTTATTCATTAAGTATACAGAACCCAGATTCTTCCTTTAGTTGACAATATGTTTCCATGAAAGAACATTCTAGGAATGGTTTTATAGATATTCAAAAATGAGTGTTTTAAAATTAAAATTTGAGGTTGAAAATTTAATATTATAATTTTAAGATGTTATATATTCTTTTAAGAAAAAAAGGTTTAGGTGGTATTTGGAAAAACAATTGAGTGTTTTAATATTAAAATTTGGGGTTGAAAATTTATTACTAGAGTTTTAAGATATCATATAGTGTTAAAAAAAATATAAAGTTTGGGGTTGAAAATTTAATATTAAAGTTTTAAGATGTCTTATAGTCTTGAAAAAATATAAGGTTTAGGTGGTATTTGGAAAAACAATTCAATGTCCTTTAAAAAAAGATTATTTAAATTAGGAAAAGTTTTCGTAAGATTATAATGAATAAGATTATAGAAGCTATTAGAGAAACAAATAATTATTTGATATATTTGTTTCTTGCACTTGCATATTATGTTATAAATATTTTAAAAGTGAAAAAATATTAAAAAATAAAAAATAAAAATTTGTGAAAGATATGGAATTTAAAAGTTATGATAATTTAAAAATATAATTTTTTATAATCTTTAACTTTTTTTAAAAAAATACAATTTTAAGTAATATTTCAAATTTATGTTTTATTATCAATATTTAAATGATTGATAAAATTATAAATAATATTTATTATATAAATCATTTCAATTATATTATTATGTAAATGATATATTACAAAAATAAAAGAAATTAATATTTTTCTACATAATTTTAATAAAGTTATTCATTTTTAAAATTAAAATATTTAATTGTTTATGTTAGATTGTAATATTTATAATAATAATGGAGTTGTAATAATAATCATGTTTCAATCTTTGATGGAATGGTAATTTCTTTATATAAATTTTATGTGGTATTATATGTGAATACTCTATTAAATCTAAGTTCTTAACGTAACCATCATTTAAAATAACCATCATTTAAAATATTTAAATTATTGACTATATATATATATATATATATATATATATATATATATATATATATATATATATATATATATATAAACACACAACATAATTAATGTTGTATCAATTAGTTTCAATTATGCTTCCAATAGAATCAATTACTCATTGAATTCCATCAACCCAATAATTAGCGTTAATTGAGCCTTAATCCATAATAATTAGATTTAATTATGTTAACAATACTAAAGTATCACAACTGGCATAATTAATTGAACTAGTTACTTTATAAGTTCAATGAAAAGACAAATTAGGGACAATAGAACCCAAATTATCAATAATTTATCACATTCCTTAAGATAGTTGACAAAAATCACTATATTATAGTTCATCAAGACCTAATGTTTACTAATTAGTCACAATTGGGCTTATGGGGGATCAAATAGCCCTAATTATGTACTTTACTGATAAAAATATCTATTCGGTTTGACTAAGTGTGTAATTAAGGTTAATAAATCCTAATTCATATTAATAAATAAAAATTGAGTTTGAAAGGGTTATGCCCTTAACCTATGACATGTATTGGGATATATGTCTCTAACTTGGGCTAGTATAACCTTTAATTTAATCATATGACATTTTTTATATTTTTATCTTCATAGTAGGATCGGTTCATGGAGTATCCATAGCTTAAGTAGGGTATATATAGTCATAAATGGTTAGTATTGGAACATCATATTAAAAATTATATACTTAATGTAAATTCATGGAGGTTTCCTACCCAAAGTGGATCAATCATATATTTATTTATTTATCTTATTCAATAATATCATAATCTATTATTATGATTATAATTCAGTGATATAGTAATTTCACTAAAACAAGGATCAAATAGCTCCAATTACACTTATGGTAGACCAAATTAATCAATTTAACCAATTAGCAATTGAAATTAAGTAAGCTAAAGTCCAACTTGGTCAAAATTGAGTTTGTAGTGCTCAATTAACCCAAAATGTACCCATGAGAGAAAAGATTAATTGATTGGTTTAACCAAATGCATAAGTGATATTAATTAGGGCCCAAATAATGTTGATTAGTCATAATCAAGTTTGGGTTGTTGGATTAGACCCAATGACATGTACTTGATTGAACCACTTAATATATTATTTCAATTAGGTATGCAGTTGATGATTATCAATCCATTTTTCACACAAAATATATTTTACATTGAATTTGAACAATTAAGTTCCTAATTATGTGAAATAAGAGGAATTAAGGTGTATTTTGTGTTATGTGAATCACATGTAAGTGACCACCATCAATTATTATGCATTTCATAGGTCATTACTAGACCAATTTTGATTTAAAATTCCCAAATTAGGTGTAAGTCAAAAATGAAGGTTGATGGGTGGAAGGTGCATCTATAATTGACTATCATTTTTCATTACTTGTTATTTATAACTTATTATTAGACCTAGTTTGACTAAAAAATGTCTAACTAGATGTTGTAAAAGAAATTAAAATAGATCTCCAATTTAAATCAAATTATATTTCCATAATATCACATATTTGAGCTCAAATTTGAATTAAATTAACATGGTTGGACACGAATGTGTCCAAAATTATCCACATTTTTCCTATTCACAAGTGGTGGGAGATTTATTGTGTTGATTTTGGCTTAAATGGGACCTAATCATAGGCAATATTGACATAAATGGTGGTTAGATGTGCACAGGTCATCAAATCAATCTAGATTTGTCCAATCACACATATTTTGGCTCAAATTGAAACTAAATTGAAATGATAGTGAAATAGTGTTCCCATAACTATTTGTAGTTACTGTAATCAAAAGTGGCTTAGGTTAATTTATCTTCATTTTTTCCTATAAGGAACATAATCCAGGGTTCATTTGAAGAGACCATGACGAAAACACCCTAGGTTTGTTTAGGTGAATCAAATTCATAGCTTTGGCAAATATAAGTGTGTAGAGGAGGAGGAAAATAACCTTGTATGTTTTCTTCATAACTACTTGACAACAACTGGCTAGAGCCTAGGGTGACATTATATGCAACACTATGCATTACAATAATGGGAGACAACATGGTGATGGGTGATGTCATGCCACTATGTGACATTATATAACTGATCAACATTATGCTATTGAGAGACATTATGTTGTCGAGCAAAATTATGCTATCAAGGGACATTATGCTACTCGATATGGGTGACTACACTCAAAAATGTGCACCATGCTACTGAGTGAAAACATGATGTCAAGCAGATTCATGCCACTAGGTGACATTATACTTTTGGGTGGCATTATACCACTAGGAAATATTATTCCATCAGGTGACATTATGCCACTGAGTGGTAGTATGGTGTCAATTGACACTAGTGACTATGACTCTATGTAATAACATGCTCTTGAGTGACATTATACTATTGCATGACAACAAGTTCTCAAAAGGCATTATACTACCACTTGGAACCATACTATGACTAGACACCATGTTGCCACATGGTAGAATATTGATGCTTAATAACATCATGCCATCCAACATCAGGCTACCATACGATAGCATGGTGCCACCCAAAAAAATGCTATCACATGACACCATGGCACCACCCAACAACATACTATCATGCAGTGGCATGGTATTACTAGGAAACATTCTATCATGTGGTAACATGGTGCTTCCCATCACTATGTTATTGTGTGACCATCTTTCCACCTAGTGTCATGTTGTTACCAAACATCATGCTTCCTCACATAATCATATTTCCATTGCTCATCATTATGCCACTGCCTAAAACCATGCTACCATGACATACTATACTGTTATGTATCAACATGCTGTCAAGTAACGTGATTATGTTGAGTGATAATATCTCCTATATTTTGTCAGTTATTCCAACTAATTTTTTCAATTCCCCTCATAGATTATAAATACCTTGTAGTGCCCTCATTTTCACACTTTGCTCAAATTTTTTTCTCATCTTGTCTTTTATTTTAATCTCGGCTACTACTACTTCAAACTCTATAGTGAATTTTCAAAGGATTCTACATCCACATAAACTAAAATAAGGATCCAGAACATGATTTTCAAGAATCTATTATGTCTAGACTTCTTTCAAATGGTAGAGCATCTAGAATCCTATGCCAACTGGATAGATCAATGTGAACTCAAAGGCCTAGTGCAAATGCTTTAATATGACATGATGATCAATAATAACATGTTTTGGTCTCTAGTTGCATGATTTAACTTTAATGATATTCATTTATATGTATTCTTTAACAATAAAATAATATCCTTTGACACCTCTCCATTAGATATCCATAATTTGATGGGCCTTCCACATTACAATGCAAGACTAGTTACCACCAAGGTTGTCTTATCTGACGTTGACAAAAAATATTTGGAGTCAATCTACAAAGTGGCCATAGACCCCAATGGTAAGTGTTAGATTTATTATTGAAATTAAAAAAAATTAATTATTATTGAATCATTTATTATAATTAGTTTGATGTCCTAATTGAATTGCATGTTTTCTATTTTCATTAAAGATAGTCATAATCAAAGGGGAATCCCAGTTGAAAAAATCATTAATTTGTTGTGTATTTCTTCCAAGCCAGAATTATTTTATAGGGAAGACTATCAGACATTCCCTTGTTTGTTTACTTCATTCTTTGTTGGGTGTTGTATGTGATTGGTGTAGAGTTATATCTAGTAGGATTAGGGCCAAGTTGAATTTTGCATTTTCAAAAGACTCTTTCACCATTTCATCTTCCAACTATATTATGGCCTTGTATTTTGAGGCCTTATATGATATACAGAATATTATAATTCCCACTACCCTCCATCAAACAATGAAATTTAATGATTTTTCTATCGAGGAATAAGAGGTAAGTTTAGTCTTCCTAATAGTCCTCCTCTCTTGCTTTGTACATATTTCAAATTTTAAAAAAATTAGCCTGTTGTTTTGTTAAAAGTAAGAGTCTATGCACATGCCACAAGAAAATTGGTGGCATCTAAAGGTTAGCATGATATAGATGGCTCTAGTGATACCCAGTCCACAAAATCTTCATTTAATTCATTTCGAATTGACAAAAAACTAAGAAGTGATTTTATTTTGTCTCTACTTCTAGGTTCTCTCAAATTTCCTTTAATGTTTATTTCTTTTATTATTTAATATAAAAAAATTATCATATTAGTTTTTAATTTTTTTATAGTTGACTCTCAAATTTTTATCATTGAGGCTTCTTCCCAATAACACAATCAATGTTTGCCACGTTACAACTTTCTTTTTGAATTGAAATTCCTTAGAATTGGGTAGTTTGTTATTTGGATAGTTTACTCATTTTGTAGGTGAAACCACCAATGTCTCCTTGCAAGGACAATGATATGGGAAGAGTCAACTCCCACAAAGACAATAAGAGGTAAAGAGGTAATTCCATCAAGGATAATTAGAATGGAAGAGGCAGTCACACTAACATGTAATAACATATTTGATTTGAATTTGCATTAATTTTATGCTTTTGAGTTTACTAGTTTTGAATATATTTTTGTTTTGTAGTCCACCCAACATCTGTCAAGAGACCAAAAAATATGCCACCACCCCACTACTGATCTAAATTTAGAGAATAAGAAATAACATCTCCCTCCCTACATATAGTATAGGAACATTACAAATTTATGAATTCCCAAATTTCTCTATTGGTGTTGTTTCTAGTGCGCAGGGTCTTACATGTTTGTAGCAAATTGATCTAGATGAAGAGTTTCTTGGGATAGAAACTGGGGTCCTAGATATTTCTAGATTCAATCCATATGATTTTATTCAATTTGCTAATGTGCCTATAAAATTTCTTTCTATGACTACCTCTTCCTTAGCTACCCCACCCCACACTAATAATTTAAATGTCTTTGATGATTCCATCACTAATTATTTATTAGAAAATTTAGTTTTAGAAAATATACTTGATAATATGAGGGATGGTGTTATTGATGAATTTAACAATTTAAAAAAATGGGAGATAAGGGTAAAATTACTTATCAAAGAAATCAATGCCCGTTATCACAACCACTCCCAAAGAGTTAATTTATTTTTCCTTGTTCAAAATGAAACCTCAAGATTGATGCTTTATTCCAGTAAGCTCAATCTGGATTGATTTTTTTAAACAATGTTTACAATGATAGGGTTTTAGGGATTATGATAAATAAGTTGGAAAATTTGAATGGAGAAGCCTAAGCCTATTTCAATAAATGGGCTAGAGATATAAACCTCATTACCAATGTACAAGCAGAGAAGGATAAAGCGATGGTAAACTTTCATTATCTATCACATGTATTTTAGTTATTAAACTTTGTATGTGCTTGAAACTTATATATTATTTGTTAATTATATGAAAAATATGGAAATTTGAGGCAATACACATATCTTATTAATGTGCATTTGAAAAACACCCATAAAAGTATCACCTTAGTGATTGTATTAAGGGAAAAGCTTGTTCTATTAAATAAATTGAACAACACTTTAAAAAATTAAAGATCATGGGATGGATCCAAGTAATTTATTGAAGAAAAATATATATTCTTCCAACAAGTGATGCAATGAATGAGGAGAGGGTAATTATTGCAAATATTAATTTTGTTGTAGAGGATCTTAGAAGGAAGGAGTGATATTAGCAGATACACAGATAGGTCAAGATATCATGGTTTTCATGGAGGGAGATGACAATCAACAAGGGGGTGGAGAGTCTCTTCCATAAAAATGTTAATTTGTTTCAAAAAAATTATAATATTAAAAAAGATAGTTTATAATGTTTAAACAGTTTATATCATGTTTGTTTGAAAAAGACTTGTTTTATTAAATGATATTTTACAATTTTTACAAATACTTTGGGTATATATTTTTTATATTTTAAATATTTAAAATTTATTGTCAGTATTGTGTTCAAGTTTATATACTGTATGGAGATAACGTAGAGTAAATATTGAATGCATTATTATATTGTTCTAGTAGTTGTAGCATTAAATTCATTATTATATTATTCTAGTAGTTGTAGCATTGAATGCATTTCTATATTATTCAAGTATTTATAGAATTGAATGAATTGTTATAATCTTCTAGTAGTTATAACATTGAATGCATTGTTATACTATTATGCTATTCTAGTAATTTTAGCATTGAATGCATTGTTATATTATTCAAGTAGTTGTAGCATTGAATTCATTCTTATAGTCTTTTAATAGTTTTAGCATTGAATGTATTGTTATACTTTTCTAATAGTTTTAGAATTGAATGCATTTTTATATTGTTCTAGTAGTTGTAGCATTGAATGCATTTTTATACTATTCTAGTAGTTATAGCATTGAATGCATTGTTATAATGTTCTAGTAATTATAGCATTGAATTCATTGTTATACTATTATATTATTTTAGTAGTTGTAGCATTGAACACATTATTATAATTTTATATTAGGTGTAGTATTGAATGCATTTTTATACTGTTATATTATCCTAGTAGTTTAAGCATTGAATGGATTGTTATATTGTTATAGTAGACGTAGCATTGAATTCATTGTTATAGTGTTCTAGTAGTTGTATCATTGAATGCATTGTTATATTGTTCTAGTAGTTGTAGTATTGAATGCATTGATTATTGTAAAATTTGGAAATATGTGATCCCTAACTATAGGAAAATTATTTCCTATATATTTGTGTAATGGTTCTAATGTAAATGTGCAATAGAATAATATTCAAGTAATTAAAATATTTGTCTATGTTTTGGTTTAACACTTATGTATGTATAAAATCTATGTATATGCTCTCCAATTTACTATTATAGACAATTAAGATAATGAAAACAACAAATCTTAATAATTAGAGTTTTAATGGCAATAGAACTGGTATCCTATGGTGCATCGTACATGTATACACATAAGACTTGTATGCTTCAATGAGTGTTATAATGAAATGGTCTATAAAATGTGAACTAGAATTGTGATTGCTCCCTATTGAATGACATACATTGAAAATATATATAAGTACTATTTGAAATACACAAAATTGTAATAAGACAAACAATGTTCATAATTTTAGTGTATTAAATAATATTCATAATTATAACATGTAGGAAATAGATTAGAGAATTTAATCTATTTAAAAATGAAATAATATGAAATAGTTCAAAAAATAGTAATTGCTATACTTATCAAACTAAAATTCAGGTAGTTGAAACAATCCTCAAGAATTTTGCTCATAGTAAATGTGATTTGTATATACCATCTCAGTGCCATATTCAATCTCAGTATTCAAATCATCTTTATTGGTATATGTATTACTCATGCCTCTTATTTAAAATAGAAAACTCCATCTTTCCACTACTTTGTCATAAAAAATCTTTTCCATAGAATAACATGAAACATATAGTTTCAATAAAGTCTCTAGATTTTTATCCAATCTTTTTTCAAGTTTTCACTTCACGAAGGATAATGCACTAAACACTCGCTCATCTTCTACAATACCCAAAATCATTGTTTATACAAGTTCATATAATCTAAAGTATTCACTAATACTGTCTTTTAAGATACTACTTGGATAAAGTTTTTTTTATAGATGTGTAATGGCACCATTTTTTGTTGGGTCACTTAAACATTGAAATTGATCCATCATTGTAATCCCAAACTAGGTTGACTAAGATGTCCATAAATTTTATTTAAAATAATATTAGTCTAAACTCCATTCACATCTACAGATTTATAGAAATGGATAATAATTGTACCCATGTATTTGTCAAATAAATTGTTGATTTGTTCTTGACTATTAACACTATTCCAAAAAATGGGATTCACAACTCCCATGCCCTCCAACAACTCATCCCTTTGAAAACATTATCTGATCTTAGAGGATAAACATTGTAATATTTGGATTAATTAAATTCATGTTTTTGATAAAACAACATCATATAGTACACACATCACATGTACATCTTTAGGTTCGGCTCCGACAACTTCAAGTATTCTATACCATGTGTGCATTGGGATCTCAATGTCATTTACCATGACATAAAGATGACCATGTATATTGAATTTCAAATATCTCTCTAGATTCTAAAAATATATAAAAATTTGCCAAGTTATAAAAATAGGTCCATTAAAGCTTTCATTCAATGTGTATAATACATCTAAATATTAACATACACATTTTCTCAAATGTATGTAGTCAATAATATGGATAGATCTCTTTTGGGCATGTTTCATTAAATAGTTGATTTCCTTCGGCATTGGAACAATAATCAATAATGTGAGTAAAGTTTTGAGATCTATTAAATGACACAACACATATTTTTATTTGTCAACTTCCATGTGATATTTATACATAAAACAAGTCAAACATGGATATTCCTCAAAAATTCTACATGTAGGTTCATACATAGAAATCCTTTTTGTTTCAAATCTTTTAGTAGTTTTTTTCCATCTGTCACCCCAATTACAAATATTTGGAACTATATAAATATTTTTGGGTTGCTTGACATGTAAGCATGCAAGTCACGTATAAGCTCTTCCACTTTTGTGACGTTACTGATTATACTAATAATTTTGTGTGCAAGATTCCTTCTATGTGCCATGCAATGAATTAGAATCATAAATAGTGAAACTATTTTTTGAAGATGAATACAAATACCGCTTCTATGTCCTTCCATCACTAATGTACCATCAGTGCCAACACACATTAGCTTCATAGCTATGACAAAATCATCCATCCCAATTCTCTTTCTTAAATTGAATACAACCAATTTATGAAGGTTTTCTACATTACAATTTTCTACCATTTTATGGACAACTAAAAGATGAGATTGCCTTGAATAGTTTTCAAAAGTATACACATCCATGCAGACCCATGTTGTGTTCTCAAATGTAGTGAAATAATCGATGGACAGAGAGATAAATAGTGATATCTTAAGAGTTTCTTTCAAATCTTCCTTCTCAACAATGACTAGACATTTTGCCATTTCTCAAGCATTGTTATCCAACCAATGTGACTGTGGAATATACATAAATCTATTATGTTGAAACAAAATTTTCTATTCTAAAAAATTAAAAATTGGTTTGCCCTTTTTTAAAATGTATAAAATAGTAGAGAACTCTTCATATTTTTCCTTAAGATTGGACTACATAACTTTTCCAAATTTCACTTTAATTATTCTTCCTTTCTCAGCCAAATGTTTCTGTCATTTATGATCATTTTTGTATTCATGTGCATATATTAAATTCAATCATTCTTCTTCATTTTTCCATCTATGTCTTATTATTATCTATCCTTTTGGGTACTTCACAGATTATATATATATATATATATATATATATATATATATATATATATATATATATATATATATATATATATATATATATATATATATTCCCACAATGTTTCTCAATTGTGTCCAATTTAAGTTGTATTATGTGTTCTTTTCCAAGTTTCCAACTACAAATTATGCATTTTCATTTTGTTGGAGGATCATTATCATTTTATGATTCTATAATTTATATAAATGGATATTTTTATCCCATTCAACTTTAAAACACCTTCCTATTGTCCATGTACTTCTCTTCCTTTAAAGGATTTTTTTGAGTGGAATTTTTAACAAATTTTGGTGTTTGAAAAGACTTGCAATTATCTTATGAAGTTCCTAAAGGAGTGTCTTCTAGTGAAGTTCCCAGAGGAATGTCTTTTAGGGGTGGTATGTCATTAATAAAATATTTGGCTTGTAAGAATATATTGGGATTAATCATTTTTAATGAAATAATGTCATTATCCATGTTGATTTTTTCATTGAAAAAGTTTTGAAATTATTGTACAATAAAAAAATTAACTGATATTAAAAAAACAAAAAAAGTAGAATTACTTGTATTTATAGTGCATGTTATTTATGCACTCTTCTTTCTTGGATTTCTAAAATAAGACACGATGTTGGATTTTTCTAGTATGTGTTGTGGTGCTTTACCCTTGCTATTATCTCCTAACACCATATTTTTATTTCTAGGTGGTTTACCATAGTGCTACAAGTGGAAATCTTCCATCACATGTCAAAGTGCTATGGGGTGCCAAGTTTTTATCATGTGAGATAGTGCTATCATATAACTAGTTTCCATAATGCAATACATTGTTACCAAGAATTAGGTTGCAATCATGTGATATGTGGATTTTAGGTATTTGATTTCCATGACATGACATAATGTTATTAGAATCCATGTTATAATCATATGACATAGTGCTATCAGGTGTCAGGTTGTCATCGTGTGGCATAGTTCTATTGCTAGTCCGATCGGCGTAGTGTGACATAATGATGTTAGGAATCAGGTTGCTACCAAGTGGTGTCTTGTTATTGGGAAATTTAGTTTCTATTGAAAGCAATTGGGTGGTGCAGTTTGACCCATGTTTCTCAAGATCTTCACAATGTGGTGAAGAAAGCTACTTTGGTGTTAAGTTCATGACCTCTAAGAACACACACACACACACACACACACACACACACACACACACACACACACACACACACACACACACACACACACACACACACACACACACACACACACACACACACACACAGAGAAAATTACATAGATAACCCTATAATTATTGTAAATTATTAGAGAGCTGACCCCAAAAAAAATGACATCCTAAAATTTAAAGTGAATGAGTCCTATGCTACACCTAGAATGATTTCCAAATTCAAATTCCCCAAACCATAATATTTTTGAATTAATTAATATTCACCACTAAAATTTACCTTAACATAATCATATAAAATGTTAACATAAAGGGGTGGTTGGGTGTGTTTTGGAAACCTAAGTTACATCAATCACTTTTATTTTGCCCTGAATTCAACCTAAGTTAGCTTGATTATGTAGGAATGTTACCCAAATAAACATAAAGGGGTGGTTTAATATGTTTATTTTTTTATGTTGAATTTTTACTATAAGGTAACTATTCACATGATTTTTGGTTCAAATTCATCAAAATGGATATGACTATGATCTAAATATCCCACTTTTTCACTCATTGTAAGTGGATAAATTTTTTGTTTTGATTTTAGCCTATAAGGACCTAATCACATGAAATATAAATATAAAATTTCTGGATGTATTTTTCAAGCTAACCAAATTTCATTACTTCAATGACACCTAGTTTCCTTGATTTGACCTGAATTTACCAGATTGTATAAAAAATTTCCCCAAATAATTGTAAAGGGATGGTTTGGTGGGTTTAAATTTAGTTATATCTATTTTTTATTATTATAAACCTAATAATAAAAATATTGAATCAAATTTTCCCATCCTACTTATATAGGTATGAGATCATAATACTTTTAACAACAAATAAATTTAAAAAAAAAGTAAACTACTAACAAATGTAATATTTCATCCCCTATTTTTAAAAATATATAAATTATCCTACTTTGATATCAATCAATGAAGAAATAAATGAGATCAACCCCATAAATCTAGATAAACATACACTAGAACATACTCATGTTTCATAACATTGATATACTCTTCAAGAGCAAGTCATATGGAAAGATACATCTTATATTTAGTGTTATACTTCGTACCTTCATTTAATGTCACTCAAACACATGGATAAATATTTCATAGATAAGGAAGAGAGGTTTCTGTCATCCATTTAATTACACTAAAAATGAGTTAAACATGAGGTACTCTCAAGATTTATATATCGTAATAGATTATACAAATGTGACCTTACACTAGTCTAAACAAAACTAAATCATTTCAGTATTATATTTATTATCTAAATCAAATCTATACTTTTATATGTATTCTCCCTTTGGATTACAAGAATTCAATATTAAAATTAAAGTGTAGGGATATAATACATTTTCAACCAGTGATAGTTATTAACAATGTTGTTAGGTTTTGTTCGTACTTAAGTGATAGCTTAATTCTCTTCTCAATTATTCAAGTAGGCATTTTAGATTAATAAGTCCTAACAATTATGAAAAATTGAACTATCACATTCTTATTATTTAGATACATTTAATTCATATCTTAAATTAATATTATTTCTTATAATCATTCATTAGTTATTATCTTAAAAAATGATATTAATTCCACGTTGTCGATCATAAGATAGATGTAAATACACTAAGAGATTCACTTAATCTTAGTACTTATCTTCCATCTCTTATTTATAAGTGGATATCAAAATTATTTACACTGTATTGATCCACACAAAGAAGAGAATGCATAACAATACACTCATATTTTTATATCGAAGTCCAATATTCAATTTCATAGCATTCAGAGCTTACAAATTAAGTAGACCTAGTAAAAAAAAAAGTCTAGATCCAACCCAATCAATCTGAAAATATTTATTTTAGATTGTTATGAATTAAGTGAATGTAAATCAGATTTTTTAACCACCATACAATCACAAAAATAGATTTTAAATGTGTGAAAATTAGATTTAATTATGTAGAAATAAATCCTTCAAACCATAGTTTAATGAAAGCATAAAAGGAGAGAACAAAACCATCAATAACACAACACATATATATCATGGTTCATCAAATGTGGGCTACATACACCAATAAATTCCTCAAATAAATCAATAATCTGAAACAAGATACACTCATAGAGATAGAAAATTTTCCTGTAGAAAGTGTTGCATAAAAGTTGTACTTTCACCTGCATATGCACAATATTGTATCTCACAAGATGTTATACCACACCCTATAAATGAACACGTACACTTTTCAAAGCACCTGCACTTTGTAACTCTCTTTCAAAAAGCCACACCTACAAATAATAAATATCAACAACCTCTAAAAGGTCACTCCACACCCTATAAAAGTAACAAATGATGTAGAAATCATCCTCCTAAGGATAAAATCACCATCTTCATACAAGGAGGTATTATTCACAAGGTGAAACATCAAGTTTCCACCTTCCAATGCATAGAAAAATGCCCTTCCAAGATAAACATGTCATGCTCTACCAAATGGCACAACTTCCCATGTGGAAGTCCAACACACTTCCATAATGCATCAACAAATTATTAAATACTAAATTTAATAATTTTTTTCCTCTTGATGCATCATAGAAATAAGTAAATACATCATTTAATAATTTCTCCTCATGCATCATATAGATTATTAAATACATCATTTAATAAATTTCTCCTAATGCATCACATAAATATTAAATAAATAATTAATTTCCTAGAACAAGGAAATCAATCCCACTTCCAATAAGTATGGAAGAATACATGAAAATTACTAAATAAACATTTAATAACTTTAACCCACATGAGGAGCAAAATAAAAATGTGCTCCCCCATCCTTGTAGCTCTAAGGTCCCCAAAGTGTACCAACAAGGTCATGTGAGAGCCCCAAAGGGCTCCACACTCAACAATCTCCCACTTGGAGACATTTTCTCTTGAACATAATCTATTACTGCTCCATGACCACTAAGGACAACTAAATCTGAGTATAGTCTCAACTTTTCTAATGTGACCACCTTGGTCATCATATCCATAAGATTCTGGCTAAATGAATCTTCTCCAACTTCACCAAGTTCTCCTCCAAAGTTGTCCTAATGAACTAATAACATAACTAAATATGTTTCATCCTCAAGTGGAAAGTGGAGTTCTTTGATAAATAAATAACACTCTAACTATCACTGTGTAGTCTCACAACTTCTTACTCATGCCCCAACTCTTGATGTAAATCTTGTAACCAAATCATCTCCTTGCTAGCCTTTATGGAAGTAACATACTCTGCCTCTATGGTTGACAAAGCCATAACCTTTTATATCTTATAAATCCAACTAACCACTATATCTCTAATGGTAAATATATATCCTATCATACTCCTCCTGCTATCAATATCCCCTACCATATCTGAGTCCACATAACCATGCAAAGTGGTATATGATCCACCATAACATAATGCAACATCAATGGTTCCTCTCAAATATCAAAGAATCCATTTCACTGCCTACTAATGCTCATAACTTGGATCACTCATATACCTGATCAAAACTCCCACTGCATGGGCAATAACTATCCTAGTACAAACCATGACATACATCAAGCTTCCAACTACCAAAAAATAAGGTATAATGGACATCTTACGGTTTTCAAATTTCATCTTGGGACACTACTCCTTTGATTATATAAAGTAGCCTACCAAAGGAGTACCAACATATTTATCATCTAACATACTAAACCTTTCCAAAACTTTCTTCGCATAATCTGATTGGGATAAAACTAGCTTCCTCTCCTTTCTGTCATGAGTAATCCTCATACCAAGGATTTGCTTTATAGCACCCAAATCATTCATAGCAAAGAAGTCACTAAGATGTTTCTTGAGCATATGAATATGATGTATTTTCTTTCCTAGAACTAACATGTCATCCACATACAAGCATAAAATAATAAATGAACCATCATCAAAATGTTTGATTTACATGCAATGGTCAGAATTACATCTTTGATATTCTTGTTCCAACATAAAATAATCAAATTTATTATACCATTGTTTTGGAGCTTGTTCCAAGACATACAACCTCTTATTTAATCTACACAAATAGTTCTCCTTTCCTTTTACCTCATATCCCTATGGATTTTTCATATATAACTCTTCATCTAAATCACCATGAAGAAAAGCAATTTTCACATCCAACTGTTCTAAGTGCAAATCCTCAACTGCAACTAATTCAAGAATAGCCCTAATATAACTCACTTTTACAATATGAGAGAAAATCTTATCAAAATCAATACCTAATTTTTGTGTAAACCCCTTGACAACCATCTCGGCCTTATACCTTTTCTCCCTTGATCCTCTTCTTTTATTCTTAAGATCTACCTATTTGGCAATCCACTCTTGCACTTGGGTAGCCTTACAAAATCCCATGTTTGGTTATCTATGAGAGATCTATGCTCTTCATCCATGCCTTTTTCCCATTTCAACCTAGCATCTACCTATATTGCTTCCTCATAACACTTTGGTTCTCCATTGTCAGTGAGTAACAAATAATTCAAAGGAGAAAAACATTCAGGTTCTTTTCTTACCCTAGAAGATCTTCTTACCATAGGATTTTGGGATCCTTGTTTAGAATATTATTGAATTGATTCATTAGATACTTTTCCATTTTCATTGTCATCCAATACTATGTACTCTTTCATTTCATATTCATGTTCCTATAATTAATCCTTATACATGAAATTTTCATTAAAGACTACATCTCTAGACCAAAATATTTTCTTATCTTTAATGATCTATAAACAAAAACTAAAGTCATCCTCAACATATCCAACAAAGGTGCATTTCTTTGATTTAGCCTCTAACTTGGTCGTATACTCTTTCTTGATGACAACAAAAATCTTACATCCAAATACTCTAAGAAAAGAATAATCATCATTCTTACTAGACTAGGATTGTTTATGAATGCCTCCATCTAAAGCAATAGAAGGTCATCTATTAATCATATATACTATCATTCTAACTACTTCTACACAAAACTATAAAGGCAACCCAACATGTAACCTCATGCTCCTAACAGATTCCATTATTGTTCTGTTCATCCTTTTAAACACCCCATTCTATTATTGAGTTCCTATAACCATCCTTTGCCTATAGATTCCATTGTTAGAACAATAATCGAAGAAAGAATTACTACAATACTCACCTCTATTATCTGATCTGAGACATTTCAATTTGAGACCTATTTCATTCTCAACCAAGACTTTCCACTTATTAAAAGTGTCAAATACACCGGATTTATTATTAATATAATAAACCTAAATTTTCTTAGTTGCATCATCAATAAAATTGACATAATAATTAGAACCACTAATAGAAGATACCTGAGCTGGTCCACATACATTTGAATGCACTAACTCTAACTTGTGCTCTTTCTTTGTGGGTCTAAATTTTATGAACTTAACCCACTTCTATTTCCCATACACAAAAGTCTATATCTAGATCTTTCAATCTATGGAACATATCTTTTAATATCTCCATGCCCTTATGGCTCATATGACCGAGCCTATAATGACACATAGTTGCATCTCCATCTTCAACAACTAAATCATAAAAATCAGCACTTAGTCAAATATAAAATACCAACTTTCTTAACTCTCAAAATCACAAGAGATTTTTTGCTAAATTTTCAAGAATCTATAATAAACATAACTGAACATCCTTCACTACCCAATTACCCCACTAAAACCAAATTATATCTCAACATAGGCACATGTCTAACATCCTTAAGTAGCCATGTGTTCCCATTCTACGTTTTCACCTGAATAGAACCTTTCCCTCCTATATCACATGGTTCATCATCACCAAGATATACATGTCCTATATTATATTGAACATAATTAAAAAAATAATTCCTATGTGGGGTGGCATGAAAAGAATCCCCTAAATCTAATACCCAAGAATCATTAAAATTATCCAAATAAAGAATTAAGACATCTTAACTAGTTTTACTTGATGTCACATTTACCTCATTCATTTCCTCCTTATTTCCCTTCTTATCTTGAAGTGACCAACAATCCTTCTTTGAGTGTCTACCTTCCCACAATTCCAACATATCATCTTAGCTTTAGATCTTGAATTATATCTACCTTTTAACTTTCCATCATTACCTTTGCTCTTGTATTTTTACCTCCCTCTATTAGCAATAGACAAAGCATTTCCTGAATATGATTCATCAGTGTTTTTGCTTCATATTTTCTCACTAAGAATCACACTTACAACATCCTTAAAATTCAAGCTTTCCTTGACAGGGACGGCATTACTCATAGCCATAACCATATTATCCCAACTATCTAGCAAAGAATATACAATTAACAAAGCTTTACCTTCATCATCAAACTTAATTCCAACTAAAGTGAGCATACTTACAACTATATTAAAATCATTTAAATGATTAGAAATAGAACCATTGTTAGACATTTTCATATTAAACAATCTTTTCATTAAAAAAAATTATTTTAAGCTGAGGGTTTCTCATACAACTTTCAATTTTTTTCAAAGAGATCCTTTGTATATGTTTAATTTTCAATGTTAAATGTAATAGAAGATGAAATGCATAATCAAATGGCTCCCAATGCCTTCCTATCAAGCAAGTCAATTCTACATCACTCATACTTTTAGGTTGTCCTCCTTTTTCCTCTAAGGGGAGTTGAAGTTCCTTCTGATATTTCAAACTAAAGTGAGCATACTTACAACTATATTAAAATCATTTAAATGATTAGAAATAGAACATTCTTAGACATTTTCATATTAAACAATCTTTTCATAAATTTTTTTTATTTGAAGCTGAGGGTTTCTCATACAACTTTCAAGTTTTTTTAATGAGATCTTTTGTATATGTTCAATTTGACATGTTAAGTGTAATATAAGATGCAAGGCATAACCAAATGGCTCCCAATGCCTTCCTATCAAGCAATGTCAATTCTAAGTAACTCATAATTTTAGGTTGTCCTCCTTTTTCCTCTAAGGGGAGTTGAAGTTCCTTCTGATATAAGTAATCCTCCATCTACATTTTCCACAAACCAAAATTCTTACCATTAAATATCTCCACTCTGAATCCAATTTCTTCTCCCATAACTCCCGCTTAAGATAATAACCTTTCCAGTGATTTAACACTTCATCTGAAACACCACCAAAGCTTTGATACCATTTGTTAGGAATCAAGTGAATATAAATCAGATTTCTTAACCACCATAAAATCACAAAACTAAATTTTAAATGTGTGAAAATTAGATTTAATTATGCAAAAACAATTCCTTCGAACCATAGTTTAATGAAAGCATAAAAGGAGAGAAAAAAATAGAAATAACACATAACATATATATACCATGTTTCACCCAATTTTGGCTACATCCACCAAGAAAGTCTTCAAATAAATTAGTAATCTGAAGCAAGATTACAATGAACTCTCACAGAGATATAAAAATCTCATGTAGAAAATGTTGCATAAAAGATGTATTTTCACCTACACCTACACAATACTGTATATCACAAGATGCTATACCACACCCTGTAAATGAACACATGCACTTTTCAAAACACCTGCACTATGTAAAACACCTAAACTTTGTAACTCTCTTTCAAAAATCCACACCTACAAATAAGAAATATCAACAACCTCTAAAAGTAACAAATGATGTAGAAATCATCTTCCCCAAGATAAACTTCATCTAAGGAGGCCTTATCCACAAGGTGACACATCAATTTTCCACCTTCCAATGCATAGAAAAAAGTCCCTCGAAGAGGAACACGCCATTCTCCACCAAATGGCACAACTTCCCATGTGGAAGTCCAACACACTTCCATAATGCATCAAGAAATTATTAAATACTGCATTTAATAATTTTTCTCCTCCTAATGCATCATAGAAATAAGTAAATAAATCATTTTATAATTTCTCCTAATGCATCATAGAAATTATTAAATACATCATTTAATAAATTTCTCCTAATGCATCATAAAAATATTAAATAAATAATTAATTTCCTATAATAAATAAATCAATCCCACTTCCAAAAAGTATGGAAGAATACATGAAAATTACTATATAAACATTTAATAACTTTCACCCACATGAGGAGAAAAGGAAAAATGCGCTCCCCCATCCTTGGAGCTCTCTAGGCCCCCAAAGGGCTCCACACTCAACATAGATAACATTATTTTTTGAAGGAGTGAATAGATAAATGAATTCAAAATGAACCATCACATTAATTATAACATAAAAACATTTCTTTATTATTTAGAAGGCATAATAGATAGAAAATAATTATCATATGCAAATATAATTGATAATCCAATGATTATATTAAATGAATAGGAAAACAAAAGTGTAGTTTATAATTTCCTTTTGAAGGGACAAAAATAAAGGCCTAAGTATAGATTATTAACATTTGTTGAGATTAATATATCTAATTATAAAAAAAAATCCCTAGATGTTTAGTTTATGGAGCTATGGTGTATAGATCCATTCCTAAGAAAATAGATCTTAGAGATTTAACTTGGGTTCCTTCTATTATCTCCAATAGCAAGATGCACCCATTGAGTCATAGGTAAGGTATCAACTTCAATCTAGGTGATTCCATTATAAAAAGTCAAAACCTCAAAATGAATCAAGAAATCATATCATAATTAGTTCTAACCATACTCAATATCAACATTCACATTTACTTCCATTATCTCATAAAATTAAGAAAATTGAAGAGTACGACTAATTCAAAATGCATTACCCTGAATATCAAAAAATTATTGATCAACACACTTCATCTTTTTCATAATTCAACAAATATTATGAGATGTGTTGGTTCCTAGTTGTACACCTCATATGATCTACCTTGTACACTTGGGATAAAATGGCAAGCAATGATGAAAAACCTTCTATTATGTCATTGTAGCCAAGGAAGGGTTTGGCATTAAAAAATACAAAAAAGGACTGAGAGGCACCTATAGAGGGTATGGTCAGTTTCCTATTACTTCTAGTCTACATAAATGAAGGTGAGAGGACATAAGAGATAACTTTCTCATATGGATAGATTTTTTAATTCAACCTCCATAGGGATTATCAACAAAAAGAGACACAAATCTAACTAGAACACAACCAAACATGCTCCCTCCACATGGGAAGGGTTGTCACATAGAATAAGAAAATATTATAAGTCATATACAAGTTACTAAAGATAGATATCAAAGTGATTACAACCTTGATTCGAAAGAATTTTTCAATAATAGGGGGTTGAAGGGAAGACTATAATGCTAAGCTTCATAGAAAAAAATGTATACATGTGTTAAGTATGCAATATTTATGCATCTAATAACAAATAATACTCATAATATGTAACTAGATGTTTTATTTATAGGGTAGGATAGGGTACAATAGTTAGATATTAATAAAAAAAATAGGGTGATACATTGTTGGTCTTAAAAAAATAGGGATTCTTTCAACATTCATGACATAACCTATTGCAAAGATGCAAAAAACTTAAATTCAAGATAATGGAAATCCCAAAAATGATTTACAGTTATTGGTACCAATAAAATACAAATACTCAAATGATCCTTGAAATTCTATAACATACACTAAAACTAGAATAACACATGCCTTTTCCCATTGAATCAATAAACCTTGAGTGCCCTAACAAATTATTTAGAAACATATTCCAAACATAATGTATAAAGGGATTTATAATCTAGCTCTAAGCCTAAGATGAAAACCACTAATAAGCAAAGAATAAGAAGCCCAATCAACAACATTTGTAAAACATATTAATGCACTTCATCAACAAAAAATAGCAGAGAACCACAAGCATTCTCACTAAATTTACAAGAAAACATTAAACACATAAATGTGTCAAAATTCTTTCATGGGGAAAAGCATGGCATATTTTCTCCATGTTAGATAGGGGAGACATATAGAGATGCTCTTAGAGATTGCTCATGGATGTATAACTCTAACCACCTTAGAAAGAGAGGTAGAATACACAAAAAAATGATCCTAAACTATAGAAGAGCCTATACTAAGGAAGACACAAACCAACACAATGACCAACATAATGGCCAACCAACCCCTTGAACAGAGGAAAATCCCTCTATTTATACATTTTTTACCTATTTCAAATCTGCAATTTCTAAACTCCCACCAAGATGCTCCTAGCTATAAAATATTCCTTTAGCATGGGTAAAATATTCATGTAACTACATGGAAAATGATAAATCTAACTACCTCTACAAGGAATGATGAATATTTGGAGCACATCCTTTGATTTCATGGTAGGAGATGCCTTTCATATGAGCTGGAAGGAGAATATTCATGGTGGAGGTAAAAAAACCATTTGTATTTATGTGAAACTACCTAAAGATGCCCTATGCCACTTGTTTCCATAGCTAGAAACTCTTGGACAACTACCCTTCCTTTCATACATGCCATAGAACAACCTAATTTTGAAATGATGTCCTCAAAATATTATAGATTCATAGCCTTTTTATTGATCTTCTTTGGAGTAACCCACCTTGATCTTGCAAACTTGCAATTTCCTTCCATGGAGGAGCTTGGTCAAACACAACAATAAAAAATGCAAAAGACTTAGGTTATTTTGACCCTTTTACCCTTTTGGCTCTAACTTGTTTTTCACATTTCACATTTTAAAAATTTGCCTTTTTCACATCTGACCTTTTAGGGCTTTCCTCATATATATATTTTTAATACAAAAAATGAATTATTTTCACCCTCAAGATTACCATGTCTCACTTATAAATTTTCCAAGTCACTCCATCGCCAATGGTGAAATATTAGCCAATTGCCTTATATAAGGTCCTTGAATATGATGTATATGCCTATGTGACATTACCATATCACATATTTTCACCAATATATTTGATTATGTATGCCTCAACATTACTTGTCTCCATATGTGATTGAGCTCTATTGAAATGTCCACCTTCCTATATGGCAATGCTAGATCCTTTATGCATGATGATCATGAGCATGCCACATGGTATCCCCATACGCTTTCAATGTCCAATCATCATTAGCTTCTATTATGATCCATTAGGTATCTATTAACATCACTTTTGATCATGCCATTTGGATAATACATGGGATTTTTACATCTTGCATAGTCAAATTTTGGCAGGCTAGCACCCTTATGCCATGTGGTAGCTCTTTATTCAACCCAAATTTTTGATAAGTCAGCTCTCACTCATGTCATTGATCTTCATTTTCATGATCAAATATAAACCATTGATCCCATTTTCCACAGTTCAAATGCAACTAGATATAGACGTCCACACAACCATCAATGATGTCCATGCAACCGTCAAATTTAAGCCCCTAATGGATAATTACCATGGCTTAAATTTGATGTCCATGTGCCTATAATTTTATGTTAAAATGGCCATTAATGACATCCATATGACCATCAAATTTAATCCTTAATGAATAATGGTTGAGTTTAATTTTAACATATGTGTGATCGTCAAAGACGTCTATGTGACTATCATACTACTTGCTCAACTTTTTGGAATCTTGCATATTAAGATAAAACAACCGTGGATGCATATAAATTATAGAAAATGTCCATGGAATCCATAATATTTATGGTATGTGATCCTTTGACCATGAGACACTTTTCATACAAACTTAAAAATGCATAAGTACATTGACTAGTTCATTTTTGTGTTTGCTTTGAGCTTTGATGAACAAGTACTCATTGTATCTGACACAATCAATCAATAGGAAAATTCTCAATATTTATGTAATTTAGGTGAATTTATTTGTCTCTTTACTCATTGGGCCTTCTATCTTTTAGGACTTTTGTTTCATAGCAATCTCTTGCAATAATCTTTCTGAAGTATTGAGCACAGTTAGGATTTTTACTGTGGATAAAATATTTGATGGAATTCCTTCAAGCCATTTGACATTGGTAATTTTATCGATTAAAATGATCCTTCAAACCCTTTTTATGATTCATTTTTTTAAAACAATTATTTTACACATTTTTTTTGAAATAATTTATTTGATGTAACTAAGCCTTTCGTTTTACCCAAAATAATGGAATTTATTCGAACTTTGTGTGAATATTTTTCCTAATAGAAATAGGTATTCAAAGTTTTTGTCTGAGATAAAAATCCTGAAGACCTATTTAAGTGAGGAAAATTTTTCATGCAAAGAGTCTAAAAAATTCTAAGAGATTTACACATACACCAAGTAAAGACTAATTTAACACTTAGCTGATTTAACATGAAACTTAACCTTTCATGAACACTTGAAAGCAAGACTTGGTCTAATGACTCAAGGTTTGATACTTGAAAAAGGCCTAATTTCTTTAGTGAATAATGGGCACTAACATTGGCTCTCACCCAATGATGCACACCCCTACAAGTGTGCAAAGAACCTTAGAGCATAAGACTAGGTGCCAATCCATTGAGTCACAAAGTCAAGACATAGAAAATTACCATAAAAACACTCATGGAGGCTTAACAAAACATGGTATACTAACAAAAAATAGATCAGGAGGATCTAGAAATGAGCACATGATAGAAACATGAAAGAAAACTATATAAATATGGCTTGAAGTAGAGGGGTAATAAAACAATAGAAGGACAAAACAAAAAAACACTATACAATATTTACACATTTACATTCTCAATCAAGGAAATGCTTCAGCTATTTGCCATTAATTAGTGGTTCTAGAATTTTACCATCCTTTAATATCTTGAACTTTTCTAGTAGCTTGGTGGTTGAGATGAAATATAACAATCTTTGCACATGCCTAAAGGTCATGTTGTTAGGTTGTGATAGGATGACAAGTTGAAAAAAATCCTCTTTACATGATCTCAAATCTAGATAAGTCCATGCTAAAAGATTTCAATACTCCTTCAGTAGTTGTAAATAAGCTTATTTCTTAGATGCAATAAAATGAGTACCAAGAAAGAGTGCCTCAGGATCAATAATGTCATCAAATATTTCACTCAAAGTACTGATTGTAAGAGAAATTAAAGTATTCATCCTTGAAGGCATAAAATATAACCCTAATTCCACTTCCAATATTGGAACACATCTCATCAAATGCCAATTTCCAAACTACACCATCATCAGATTCAACATCAAGAATCAGAACTTATTCATCAACATAAATATTCCCAATGAAGCTACACAAATTAGCATCCATGTACGACACTTTATTTAAATCATGTTTTGGATCTTCAATTACATGTAGCATCTTTTGCTCTTTATAAATTTTGACCATCTTACTCTCCAGTGGAATGGCGGAATAGCAAAGGTCCATCAACATACTTCCACCCATGCTAGTGACCCATTTTTGTGACAGTAGCATCCCCCACTTAGGTAGGTAGTCTACAACTACCACTTCCATATTTAGATACTTACCAAGATGAACTACCAACTATACAACTAATCCCTTAATGTGTCTCATAATTAGTACCTCTCATGAGTCCATGGTATAACACTTGCCAAAGGCTGATGTAATCCTCACTCTAATCTCATTTACGACACCCAGGGGAATCACAGTACAAGAATCTCCAAAATCAAACATATAGTTGTAAATGATGAAGACATTGATTAGTAGGGTTGTATAAAATAGATCCACATTTAACTGACTCTCCATTAATGCAATTCCCAAATATATCTCTGGATCAGGTTAAATAACCTATTCTGATTCTTCATCACTTTCCAAGGCTATTTGGGATAACTCAATTTCATTTGTAGATGATTTTTCACCAAAGTCCAACTATTCAAAATCCCTCTTCCTATGCTCAAGTATTCATAATAATTCAACAATTGACATGGCTATTTTTATTTAAATCAACACTTGGGCCATTTCACACATGCTATACTAAGGAAGAAGCATATTTGGTGGAAGGGTAACAACACCTTCAACTAGGATGTAATCACTTAATGTCTAAAGTGAATTAGGTTGAGATGGATTAACACTCTTGATAGTAGTCTTCAGGGGTGGATTTGTCTTAACATCACCTACACCCTTAGGAATACTCAACAAGATAATCATTTTATTGCTCTTAGTAGGATCACTTTTAGGCTTAGAGCTTTAGGAAATGGGTGCTATCTCGGAAGCTTCTTGGACTATTGTATATTTATTTTCTTCCTTGCTTGCATTCCCTACCTTTGGATTTGTAGGGACAATGTCTTGAGGAATAACACCTAGTTGCCTATTTCTCAATTAACACTCCTTTTTGGAATCTATTGCATTAATTAATACCTACCTATCATTAACTGATGGAATTCCCCCATGATATTTCTTAATCATCAAAGAACATAAAAGATCAAAATCATGAATGGGTAATTTATATACTTTTGCCACATTTACATAACAAGTAAAGTCAAAATTTAGGAAACTCTCCATCTAGACCCCACTCCAAAACTAATCAACCATAGCAACATTCAACATTTCATTGTAGATAGACATTCTAATTCGGGGAATTTTATAATCAAACATAAAAATATCATATTCAAATGATGCATACTTAGGTTCATCTAAATCTTCATCAATTTTTTTAGCATTATCACATGGAGGGTGTTGAATGAAGCACTTTTCACACCAATCAATGTATAAATTATAATTCACAAAATTTACCTTTACATTTAAAGGATCAAACGCCTCTTTTCTAGCACCTCTATTCTAGTTTGCTTCTATCCTTTTTTCACATACATGCCTCTTCCCTCTATCATTACCTCAATGGTGGAAAGTAATCCTTCCTTGTGCTTGATTTGGATTTGGATCCCTTTCTTGACTGGTAGACACATGAGGGATCCCCTTATCAGATCTGGCTAACTTGTGTGACATTTATTTGATAACAGAAGCCAAAGTTTTAATAGTCTCCTCAAGATTGGTAGTTTTTGTGGATTGTGCCTTTTCTAAAATGACTAATTTTACATCAACCCACTTTTTTATGGCCTTTTTCATAGATTTGATGTTATTCTCAATATGGATGACCATTTGAACACTAATCGCAGGTTCATAGGAGCCTTGTCCCATAAGTAATATGCAATCTTCTTGTGAAAAGCATCACAATACTTTATCAAGTACATTGTATCACTAGGCCTAATGTTTTCAGGTAGCTACATCATAACCTTATTGAAGTGTGTATTGAATTCCTACACACATTCGTTAGGATTCTTTTTAATATTTTTAAACTTAGCTAAAAAAAACCTAGGATCAACTCTTTCACCATATTAAATTCTAAAAACATTCCTCATCTCTTCCCATGAATCAATGCCTCCAAGGGGAAGAGATTTGAACCACTCACGAGTGTCTTCTTCCAAAATTTACACAAATAGATTGATGCACACATCCTCATACTAAACCTCATAATATTCAAAGATATTTTTAAAATACCTTAAATATTGATCACCACTCACTGCATTGTTCCCTTGAAACTTTGGGAGGCATTTCCTAACTTCATTTGGGACGTCATTAGGATAGCCTTCCATTTCATTGAAAATGATAGGACTAAATCTAGGAACATGGAATGCAATATTTTCATTCTCATTTCGATCCCTATGCCTCATTATTACTTTAATAAGAGGTTCAAGAATAACTAGCAAAGGGATATGAGGGGGTAGATCAGGGGTACTTTATGGATCAAGCTTAGGAGGGGATTTAACTGGTTGAGAAGGAGATAGATAGTAAATGGGACTACAAGGTTTTGAGTTACTAAAAGAGCTATGAAAGTCCTCAACAATGGCTAGTTTAATAAAAATCTCAAGATTATCAGAATCTTGGCAATCAAGACACTATTTTGTAACTGAACTTTACCCTTCAATAGGCCTCCAAACTTATCTCCCTCTTCTTTGATGCAAACATAGGGTCAAGACAAGCCTTTTGGATGAGTCACCTTTAAAGGATGATCTCAATCCTTCCATATTCGTAGATAATAAAATACTCAAATCTAAAATTAAATAGAATAATATTTAGGATAGGCATTGATCTTTCTTGAAAGCAAGTGATAAAAATTAGAGTCACCACTATAGTTACAATTCTAGAATATAACAGTTAATAAACTGACTATGATACATTCTCAAAATATACTTTTTTGAGTTTAATGATGAGATAAAATGAAAATAAAACACCTTTTAACATGTAATGTTAATAGTTCTTTAAAATAAATATAATAAAATTCAAATGGTCTAGCTCAAGAATTCTTGGAAGTCTCTTGTGGAGTGTTATGGTATTGATGACAAATATATTTAGAATGTATTAAATCACAAGTAGAGAAACTTCAAACATGAAGTACTTAAAAATATCTAAAAGAGTCTTTAGTAACATGAGTAACTAGGACTTTAACTTAATCCCTAATAATGGTTCCACAAGAGTTTTGATTCCTAGTTATACACCTCATATGCTTGGCCTTGCATACTTGAGAGAAAATGGTAATCAATGATGAAAACCCTTCTATTATGTGATTGTAGCTAGGGAAGGGTTTGGAATCAAGATTAGATCGAATACAGAAAATGACTAAGAGGCACCTAAAGAGAGAATGGTCATCTCCCTGATACTTTTGGACCTGCTTGAACCAAGGTGAGATGACCTAAGGGGTAGCCTTCTCACATGGAGATATTCTACAATTCAACCTCCATAGAGATTATAAACACAAAGAGACATGAATATGACAAGAAAATAACCAAACTTGTTCGCTCCACCTGGGAAGGGTTATCACACAGAATGAGAAAATGTTCTAAGTTAGATATAAGATATTAAAGACATATATCAAAGTGATTACAACCTTCATTCAAAAGAATTTTTCAATAATAGGGGGTTGAAGATAACACTATAATGCTAATCTTCACAACATAAAATGCAGACACATGTTAAGTATGTAATATTTATGTATCAACAGGGAAATAACACTCACACTATGCAACTAGGTGTATTATTTGTAGGGTAGGACAAGGTAGAATAGTTAGATATTGATAAAAATAGGGTTGTGTGCTGGTGGTCTTCAAACAATAGGGATTATTTCAACATTCATGACATTGCCTACTGTAAATATGTATATAAGTTAAATGCAATCTAATGTAACTTGTGATTTGCACTTATTGGTGCCAATGAAATACAAATACCCAAATGATCCTTGAAATTATAGAACATAAACTAAAACTATAATATCACATGATTTTTCCCATTGAATCCATAATCATAAGATGCCCTAACAAGTTATTCAAAAACATATTTCTAAACATAATGTAGAAAGAGATTTATAATCTAGATCTAAGCCTAAGATGATAACCAGTAATGAGTAGAGAACAACATGTCCACTCAATAATATTTATAAAACATATTACTTCACTTCATAAATAGAAAATAGAAAAGAATGACAAACATTATCATTAACTTTAGAAGAAAATATTACACACATTATTGTTTCAAAATGTTACCATGGGGATAGGCATGGTGGATTTGCTCCATGTTGGATAGGGGAGACATATAGAAATGCTCTCAGTTATTGCTAATGGTTGTATAAATATGACCACCTTAGAAAGAGAGGTAAAATACACACAACATTGATCCAAAAATGTGGAAGAGCCTATACTAAATAAGACACAGACCAACACCATAACCAACATAATGGCCAACCAACCCCTTGGATAGAGAATAAGCATTTTATTTATACATTTTTTACCCATTTCAAATATATAATTTCCAAAGTCCTACCAAGATGCTCCTAGATATAAAATATTCCTTCGCCATGCCTGAAATCTTCATTTAATTGCAAAGAAAATGATAACTTTAACTACCTCTACGAGGAATGATGAAGATTTGGAGCACATCCTTTGATTTCATGGTAAGATATGCCTTTCACATGAGATGAAAGGAGAATATTAATGTTTGAGGTAAACAAAACATTTTTTTAATGTGGAACTACCTGAAGATGTCGTGGGCCACTTTTTTGCATAATTGGAAACTCCTAGACATCCACCCTTCCTTTCATGCACACCATAGAACAACCTAATCTTACAATGATGTCCTAGGAATATTCTAGATCCATTTACATTTTAATGATCTTATTTGGATTATCCCACCTTGATCTTGTAAACCTACAATTTCCTTCCATGAAAGAGCTTGGATAAACACAACAATAAAAAATGCAAAAGACCTAGGTTATTTTCACCCTTTTGGCTCTAACTTGTTTTTCACATTTTGTATTTTGAAAATTCACCTTTTTCACATATATACATTTAGGTTATCCCTAATATATATATTTTTAATGCAAAAAATTCATTATTTTCACCTATGGGATCATAATGCATGATTTACAAAAAATTGAAGTCACCCCACTGCCATTGGTGAAAGCTCAGATAATTGCCTTGTATAGGGTCTTTGGATTTGACGTATATGACTATGTTCCATCACCATAACACATCTACTCACCAATATCTTTGTTTTACACTAACCTCACCATTACTTGTCTCCATATAGGGTTGAGCTTTATTGAAATGTCCGCCTTCCTATGTGGCAATGCCATATCCTTGTATGCATGATGACTGTGGGCATGCCACATGGCAGCCCCATAGGTTCTCAACTTCCACTCAACATTAGATTCTATTATGATCCATTATATCTCAATTAATACCCCCCATAATCATGCCATTTGTATAATCCATAATATTTTTGCATCTTTCATAGTCAAATTCAACTAGGCTAGCACTCTCATGCCATGTGGTAACTCCTTATTTGGCCCAAATCTTTGACAAGTTAGATCTCACTCATGCCATTGATCTTGATTTTCAAAATCAAAATTTACCACGGTTTAAATGTCATTGACTATCCACTATGAATTAAATTTGACATCTGAGTGCTCATCATTTGATGTTTATACAACCATTAATGACATCCACATGACTATTAGATTTAAGCCCCTAATGGATAATTACCATGGCTTAAATTTGATGTCTATATTCTCATTATTTGATGCTAACATGATCATACATAATTTATACATTACCATCAAATTTAAGCCCTAATCCATAATGGTTGAGCTTAATTTTGACATTGACATGATCATCAAAGACATCCACACGGTTGTCACACTACTTGCTCAAATTTTTTAAAGGTTGCATCTTGAGTCAAAAAAAACACGAAGGCACCAAAATTTTACAAGATATTAATGGATTCCAAAATATTTATTCTATGTGATCCTTTCAACAAGAGATGTTTTTCATGTAAACTTAAAAATTGCATATGTACACTGACCAATCCATTTATGAATTTTCTTTGAGCTCTGCTAAAGAAGTCTTCATTCTGGATCACACCATTGATCAATAATAACATGCTCGACACTTATACAATTTGGGAAAAATTATTTAGAGCTTTACACATCAATCTTTCTATCTTTTAGGACTTTTATTTTGCAACAATCTCTCGCAACAATCTTTCTGAAGTATTGAACACATTCAAGATTTTTTCCATAGATAAAATGTCTAATAAAATTCCTTCGAGCCTTTTTGTCATAGGCAATTTGACCTATAGAATTGATCTTTTATATCCTTTTGTCAATTCCTTTTGTTAGGATAATTATTTTATAAATTTTGTCTAAAATAATTTATTTGACACAATTAAGCCTTATACTTTCCCTAAAACAATGGAATTTCTTCAGACTTTGTGTGAACACTTTGCTTGATAGAAATAAGTCTTCAAATTTTTTTTCCAAGACAATAATCTTGAAGACATATTTTTATCAGGCAAAGTGTTCATGCAAAAAGTCCAAAAAATTCTAAGGGCTTTACACATATGCCAAGTAAAGACCAATTTAACACTTATCCGTTTAACATGGAACTTGACCTTTCATGAACACTTGAAAGTATGACATGGGATAAGGAATCAATATTTTATACTTGACAAGGGCATAATTGCTTCAGTATAATTTTGGGCACTAAGAAGATGAATTGGTGCGATGATCTTCCTAGACACCTGCACAACATTTGTATTAAGTCGATAAGGTAAAACTGAGGAATCTAGTTCATAATTTGAAATCTTTCCATCAGCCATGTGACATTAATGGCTCATTTAAACCATTTTTTTTTCAAACCTCCCTTAAATTAAATAATTTATTCCTCCCAAGGAAAAAAATAACAATAAATAACCATACTAAACACTAAAGGTGACCCAGTCTTACTTGTCTAACCATTTAACTTCTCAAACTAGATGTAGAAACCCATTTACATCAAAGGGATCTCCCTATATAAATTTTATAAGTTCAAAGACTCCTCATGAATGCATTTTTCAAAAAATTATTTTGGACAATTCTATTTAATAATGATTTTGCATTTCTTGTTTATTGAATGATTGTGAGATTGCTTGTAGTTGCATCTTTCTATTATCCCATCCACTTTATTATAGGTTGTAAAATTAGTTTTCATTTATTTTGGTAATATTTATTCTCTTTTATATAATTTATTTTATTTCATATTATTGTATCTATTTTTTATTTTTTTTGATTTAATTCAATTTTTTAGTAGTCATGTTACTTGTAACTACTCTGATTATAATAGTAATTTCACTATCACTATCCACACACTTGTTGTGGGATATTTTTAATGTGCACATGGTGGTATCTCTATCATCAATTCAATCTAAGTCTCTCATATATCTAATTATTCATATCCATCTCTTAGATAATTGTAGACCACTTGCACAATCTATAATTTTTCCAACTACCATGGATTTATTCATGGATACTATATTTAAATTACATTTGAGAATAAAATTATAACAATTCCAATTTACATTTATAACTAAGAATATATTTGATTCTATTTTATTTTATTATTACATGTGTACACATGGATAAAATCCTCATAAATTAATAATATCTTATAATTTTTTCATTACATAAACATAAGTTGATAATACAGGGCATACCATGTGTCATACATTTGGTCACACCTTAAGTGAAGCTCAATGAAAATACAGTGTCAGGGTTTGTGCTTAGTATAATTATGCATTGCTAAATCCCCCACTTGTGTTGCATCAACACAAATAACACACTAATCAAATAAATTTAAATCTCAGCTAACTCATCTCATAGTCATTATATAGATTTAGGACCCATTTGAAAACACACTTCTTCTTCACATACACCAAAATCATCAAAATACCTTTATGATATGAATAAATATATAAATAAAAACACATTATTCAATTCATTATTTATTATAATAATAATATATATCTTCTATTCTATTATATATTATAATATTTTTGAATTATATATAAAGTATATCATGATTAAAACCATTAAAATGGACATAATGATGGGACCAAGACATAATACTTAACCATGTCCCTAATCCAATTTGAATATAGGTGAGGCATTGCATATTCCCCCTTTTAGGAAATTTTTCCCTAATGTTTTATTATCATTTAATAAGTATGCCCGTGATTGCATCCATAAATATTAGGGACAATCGAATATTATAGCATAAATATATATTATCTCATTAATGTGTTGACATAATAAACATATAACTTTTTCATGGGTTATCATAATCATAATTTTCCCACAAGTATATAAGGATCTAACCAATGGAATATAAACCATTAGATACCCAATTTCATCATCCATCCACAAAGTAGTAGTAGAGATCAAAGGACATGCCAAATGACACATCACCATAGCATCAACAATATCATTAATAACCTGACTTGAACATCCAAATTTATGTAACATTAATAAAACTCGCTAGAATGTATGAACATGTTATCAAACCAAATATCAAAGTATACACTTATTCATATTTGTTAGTAAATAATATATCATCAATTATAACTAATTAACACCAGCTATTGTTGGCATTTAGCTCCAAGACATAACCACTTTTCTCAAAAACCTAGGGATATGAGTTTAATAATTATACTAATATTGAAACTTTTCTACCTCTCTTAGCATCATGGTGGCGATATCTTCATCTATTGCAATTTTAACAAGCTCACCCGTCTCTTTCACATATGATTATGTACACAAGGAGGTTTCGTTCATGATCATATGGGTAGGTGTGCCAACTTATTAGGTTATTATTTCACTTGTCCTTAATGCACTAAATTAGTAGCCAGAGATGGAATAAGACATCTCAATAAGAGGAATAATATCACTATAAATGCACCATCACAATACATTTCATATTGTTCATGCATTAAATTAGTTTGTATGTAGGAAAACATTACATTTATGATGCACATGAGAATTTAAAAAACATGAAAATACTTCATCATTGCAACAATTAAAACATAATAATCAAATGAGTCTCCAAATAATTTTCCATAGGACAAAAATTGTTTTTTATTATATTAATCATCTCATACATAAAATAAACATAGCTAACATATGACAATTGTATCAACCAAACAATAGACTATCATTGCTAAAACTAATCATAAGAGAGTAATAATCCATGAAATACACATCCATAGAATCAATATGCACACTCAATTGATGTCCTAATGGCTCATCAGTAGTTGAATACACATTGATATGAATGATACACAATAAAATTAATAATAATCTAGAATTTTATATTATCATACCATTATCATGGGAAATGAAATAGCACACAATCACTTCTGTACCAAGAAATATTGTCATTTACTTTTCAAGATGTAATTACAAATTTAAATTCTTACTATATAATGTGTTATTTACCCAAACATGGAGTTACTCATTTCAATAAAAAAGATGAAGCTGTGTCAAAATTAAAACCAAGATACTTATGTTGATTAATAATACATGTTAAGTCAAAATGGATTTTACATTAACTACTTTATGATAATTGAAACACTCCATCAATTAAATCAAGTATTATCTTAATATAATTTATCCTTAAGTAAATTAAGTTCAAATTCTAAAATAAGATTCTAAAAATATGTGTCCATACCAATGAGTCAAGCCATAAAGAACTAAGCTTTATACAACATAGAAAATTAATTAATTATAATTCCATTCACATTGCTATAAATTATTTAGAACAATATATTAAAGTCACACAACTATGTTTTTCTATTTTAATAAAATATTTCTAATTCCCTGAATTCAAAAAGGAATATCTTAACTAACTGAATCTCTTCTTTTTGATACAAGGTCTTGACTCATATCCAATTTGGGAATATTTACCATTGACCATAAACTTGTAGAACTATGTCGAAGTCACTTGAGGTCAACATTATAGTGTTTGATTAGGGAATAATGTGGTTCCACCATCAACTTGTCCATTCAAAAAATTTATTATCAAACTAATTGCTTACACAAGATACCAAGAATTGGGATTCATTATCTCAACAACGTACATCATATATAAGCATATATCTAGGAAATGTTTGATCTAGATGAACACCTATACATGGGGATATGTTTTGTTGATACAAATATTTCATAATGAATACCTTATCCTATATTATTTATTGTGCTCTTTTAAAATGACTCAATCTGATACAACAGTATAACATCATTTTCAAACCTTTATCTTGTTAACATTGTAACTAAGTTTTCTCTCTCAAATTTTTGAGTTTTTTTTTCCTATAATACTACTGATTATCAACAATATTATTTATTTGAAGTGATGCCTTATTTATAACATCTTATTTTCTTTCTTAAAGATTCCTTGTAATCATTTACTTCTCAATCTACCTTGATCTAATCACATAAATTCTCATATATTGATCCATGTTGTTCTATGAATTCAAGATTTATTTTAGTTGTTTTTTTTCTTTGTTCACATTTATCTTCTATAGGTTATATGGTTATTTATCATTTATTTTGTTTTTCATCTTGTTTTTATTTATTTTTATAGTTGACTAGATATGTTTCTTTTTATATCCTACTTTATTTTTATGGAATATATATGTAGTACACATGGTGGTCTCTAGTCATTTATTTGATTTTAGGCCTATCAGCCATCTTCTCTTGGATACTTAGAGCCCACTTACATATTAAATTATTTCCAACTACCATGGATTTCATTTAAAATCATTTTCACGTACAAATGTATAATATTATTCATAAATCAAAATGTCCTCTTGTGTTTATGTTTCATATGCATAACTGATAATGACTTAGGCATGTAACATGATATACATTTAGTTACACATTAAGTGAACCTCATTTCCAATATATTCCCCAAATATAGGTTCATTATATATGTCCTTTGTTGATAGTCCATCTTCTGTTGCATTGAATTACATGACACAGGAATGGACTAAGTGCAAACCCAAACAAATAATATTACATTAGGTAAATAAAATTAGGATTCATTATGAAACACTTGTCTCCTTTACATACACCAAAATCATCATCATACCTTGATGGTTTGAATAGATGAAAATAAAAACATAACAATTAAATTATTGTTCATCATAATTATAATAAACATCTATTTTTATATGGTCTACAAAATATTATCAAAAGATGTGTACATGTGTTTGCGAGTGCACACTCATATTTGTATCCATAAATATTAGTGATATCTAAATTTGATAGTATCAACACAAAATCTCATTCATATGTTGATATTATTAATGAAATTAATATATACCTTTCACATGATTTACATAATCGTAAATTTAGAAAATATTTCACCAATGGAATATAAACCATGGGAGATCCAATTTCAACACCCATATATTTTAAGGTAGTGTAAATCAATGGATACACAAAATGAATCATCAAACACAATATTAGTCATATTATAAACAACCTAGCTTAAAATCTAGATATGTGAATCATCAATAAACCTATCTAGAATATAGAACATGGTTTTTATGTCAAGGTGCAAGCATACATTATTTATATGGGGTAGAAGATAATATTTCAATTTCTTCTCCTTTACTTATAAAATATATACATAATAAAGAACATAATGTAAGAAACCATCCATCATACTTGGGAAATTATAATATCCAAGTAATAGTCCATCATTACAATAAAAAAATATTATGAATAAAATTTTTGAAAGGGAAATTTCAATAGTCAAGAAATATTCAACCATTTCATTAACCATCTCACATAGAAAATACATCATCACATGTGGTAGTTTTAAATGGTCAAGAAATATTACATTATTACAATGACTATTTGATATAAAGGAAACATCCATAACACATGGGAATTTTCAATAGTCAAGAAACAAACTATCATTGTAGTGATCATTTCATATAAAGCAAACACATATAACACATGAGTTTACAATATTCAATCGGCATAGTGATCATTTCATATAAATAAAACATCCATAACACATATGGGAAATTTCATAATTAAATAAATACAAGATAGTTATCTATCATTATAATAAGTAAACATCATAGAGAAAACATCCACATGTGGTAGTTGAATTCAATCATAGTGTCATTTGGTAATTTTATAATGATTGGATAGTCCAATCCCACTGAAAAATTACTCATTTACCCATAATTTGGAATGTATATTTTCATATAAATTTAACAAATAAATAATTGAGAGTAATAATCCATAAAATATGAACAATCAAAGAAAGTTTTCACATAAAAGTGGAATACCATAACAATACACGTACTAGCATACATATACATCAACAATAGTTTACATAGCAACATATAATTGCATATACAATAAACATATACATAATAGTACACATAAAATAACATATAATATGTTTGTAACATACATGATGGTGACAACCATGTTTACTTTTAATACATTCAATGAATAAACATTTGCAATAGTAATAGATAAGTTTAAACATTCAATCCAATTATCAAGGGCAATAAAATCACTCAATAGTTTCATTCTATACAATCTACCAAGAAATTTAATTATGCTCACATCAAGATGCCATACTAAATTTACATTATTGTATACAATATTTCTTTATCCAATCATGAAGTTACTCATGTAAAAATAATTTTATCTCAAGTCATGTAAAAATAAAACAAGGGCACTCTTGCTCATATAAAAGGTTAATGCATGTTGAGTCAAAATAAATTTTACTTTAGTTAATTTTTTACATTAATGGATATGCTTCATCAAATAACTTATAGACAATGGTAATAATAATTATTATTATAATTTAATTTCCTTTGATTTCTTAACCCAACTTTTTTTAATTTGTGTCCATTCAAAGGTATACAACTATATAGGATTGAACAACATATAATATAACAATTATAATGAGGATTATAATATTGTAATTTATTTACTTCAACATCTACAAAATACACACAAATTATGACTTATGTTCAATTTAGGGTCTCACCAAATCTGAAACTATTCTTACTTACATAAAAAAAGGCCATCACCCTTTCCCAATGGGTAAAAATTACATATAGTTAAAACTATTTCAAGATGTGCCAATATTTATTGAGATCAACATTATAGATTTGACCATGGTAGAACAAAATGAATAAACCAACCTAAATTATATATAGTTAGAATTATTGTAGTATGTGCCAATATTTATTGAGATCAACATTATAGAGTTGATCATCGTAGAGCAAGGTGAATAAACCAACCTAAGCATTCACATTTTACAAAAAGTAAATTCATTGCCAAATCCATTACTCACCCAAGTCACTAAGCATTGGGCTTCACCACAATCAATAAATGTAAATAAATATAATAAAGCACAAGAAGGAATTGAAATCCAATAAGTAAAATGATATTAAGTGATCATAAATTGGGTTCTAATAATGGTTTAAATTTAGAGTTTCAGTGGTGGCACACTTTAGAGCTCGTTGAGATATTTATGATGCTTTTTGTTGTTTGTAAAATGGACACTGTATACAAAAGTTATGACCATTTGAAGATTTCTCAAAAAATGTCACTTGCAACATTTGGCACGTGATTCAAGGATGTTTCAACATTTTGACCTATCAGAGGTCGACACATGGCACTATTGAAATACCAAATGGGCCAATATCCATTTAACATGTGGAAAAAAAATTAGGTTCAAAAAGAATTTTGTTAGGTTTTATTTATCACATGTTATTTTAAAATTTCAAGCATGCCACACCACCTTGCCATGTCTATCATGCCACCCAAGGAAATATTCAAACTTGGTGCCCAAGAACGAGTTAAGACACCTAGAAAGGAGAGCCTGAGCACCTAGATTGGAGGAAGGAGGTTTTGAACTCAAGACCTGGTGCCTAAAAGAATAAGGCCTTGACCACTTCAGCCATGGGTTTTGAAGTGTTATAAAAGGCACTAATTTTTACTTGAAAAAGAAGTTCTAGACTGTGTTTTTTATTTTAAGAGGCCAAGACTTTGTAAAAGCTTTGAGAAAGCTTATGTAATAGAACTTTATCCATTTTTTGGCCATAATAATAAGTTTTAATACTCTTTTTATCCAATTTACATATTGGAAGAGTATTTTTAAGCCCATAGAGGAGATTTTTAGGACTTTTGAAGCAACTTTGTAGGTGTGAAGACTCACGGAATTCAAAGATGTCGGGCTTGATTATCAGTCACGGTGAAGGTGAATTTTTGCATAGAGAGATCAACTTGCAAGAAAGTTGTTTATTGTTTCCAGGTGTTTGAAGTGCCCTTAATGGAAATGGTCCACTCCTTTGGAAAACCCAGAGATGTAGGCATCAATTATTGAGCCAAAATCCATTATCACGTTTTGTGTTTTTGGTAATTACCATTTTTGTGCATGATTTTTATTCAGTTTGTTGATTTGATTTTAATTAGTAAATGAACTCATGTGAGTAATTCAAACTTTGACAATTATAACACAACGTTATTAAAAAAAATTGATTCAATAATCGAGAATGTTTTATGCCAAAACATTTTTCAAGTTCTTTTGAGTTTTTTGAGAATTTGATAAGTTTTGAGACATTCAGTATTCGTATTTAAAAATTCACTTTGAGTTGATTCAGTGTAGTTTACGGATCGAGTTGGTATCAAAGCAGTTAGAATGTTGGGTTAGCTTCTGATTGAATTTTTGACAGTTGCTTTCAATTTGTTGGTTATCCATATCACTTGATTAGATTGCAGTGTGCAGTTGCGGAATCAGTGTGTATGTAGGAAAGCATGGGAAAGTTGTCACATAAAGCCAAGATGGAAGAGCTTGAAAGCATCAATAGCCAGATTGAGGATGAGAATGCATTCTTGAGATGCAAGCTCTATTCCCTTGAAGAGCAAATTGCAGATTTGAAATTGGAGCTTGAATCGAAGGATGAGCTCTTGATTAGATTGCAATATGGTGAGTGTGAAAATGTAAAGCCTTCAACTTCAGATGTAGAAATTATGACTGAGTGCAGTGTAAGTTTTTCACCACAGGAATCTTCATCTTCTTCTACCACTTCAGATTCATATTTTAGTAATATTGTTTTTGGTGATTTTGAAAGATACACTAAGGGCATAGGATCTAAATTGTTGTTTAAAATGGGTTATAATGGAGGAGGACTTGGTAGAGATATCCAAGGTATATCTAACCCAATTCAGGTTGAGCATAGACCTCTTCATGTAGGTTTGGGTTATACTAGTGTGTAGGTGGATGCTGGAGAAGTTTCTTCCATGGCTAAAGGAAGACGAGCTTTACATAGCGAAGGTTCTAGGCCACTAGTTCAAAGGTGTAAAGGTAAAAGAGGTATTGAGATTCCACCTCCTGATTCTTACACTAAATCTTCTAATCCAATTGATATATTTAAGAAGTTTGGATATAATATACAGAAGATAATGCAATCATTTCCATACACTTTTTATGGGATGAATAACCATAGTGCTAAGACTTGTTGGAAACGAAAAGCTTTGTTTAAGCAGATTTCATATTTGAAAGACCATTCTCATGTTAAGTTGGAAATTAGCAAAAGGGGACCCTCACCTAAGAAGGATGTTTGTACTCATTGAAAAGTGAGTGGACATAGGATTGATAGATGTTTTAAGATTCATGCATCTTCACATTCAAGTAATGTTAGAACTAAGATGATTTACAAACCTCTCACTAAGATTAATTAAGCTAATTCAATCCATAACGTAGTTGACAATAAAACTGAAGATAAGGTAAAACGTACAAGTGAAAATCCATTTAAGAGGTTAAGTCAACAATATGTAATTGATAAGGAATCCACTAAGACAATCAATCTCACTAGGAAGAAAGAAATGGCTAAGTGGATTATCACTACATTCTTTTTGCAAAGCATGGTTAAGAATTCACCTAAGGGAATGAACAAGATTTGATAGATGTAGATTAGAGTTGGTGGGAAAACTTCAAGACATGTTTACCATATGAAGTTTTTCAATTCTCACTTTTTGATAACTCTAAGCTTTTGAATCTCCTATTTATGTTGTGTGAGTTGTCTAGAGGACTTGAACTCATTTGATTAGTTGGAGATATTATCAAAGTGCATGTTGTAGGTTGTGTTGATTCCTTACAACACTTATTAGACTGCTATTTTTTAGAATGTATCTATTTTAGGCACATGGATGTATAGATGCATTGATAAGACCCTATGGGAATGTTTAAATGTTAGGCAACATACACTTTTGGTTGTTTACATTTGCTTAGCATATAAGTCCCATACTAGGGCATTATATTGCAACATGTCCACAACATTTATTGTATGTTGTCGGCATTGTAAACTTGTTTTATAGTTACATTGGGGATTTTTTTAGTTATTGATAGTTCACTGCTTTATAGGATGTGACATGGGCAGATAGTTTTTATATGTTGTAATCACTTTTACAGTTGCAGATTCACTTACTCATGCCTTTAGATTAGGCATTTTTATAGTTTGAATGTGAATCATTTTAATGAAATTGTTTATACCTCTTACTATGATTGGGTTCCATTTTTATTGATGCAGTAGACCAGTTGTAAGATTTCAAGGGATATTGAACTTTTGGAGACCAAAAGCCCTCCATTAGGGAGGTGTGATCAGAAATTGGGTTTTTATAATGGTTCCAATTTAGATTTTTAGTGGTGGCACACTATAGAGCTCATTGAGAGCTTTTTGATGCTTTTTTCGGTTTGTAAAACGGACACCGTATGCAAAAGTTATGGCCATTTGAATATTTCTCAAAAAATGTCACTTGTGACATTTGGCACGTGATTCGAGGACGTTTCAGCATTTGGACCTATCGGAGGTCAACACATGGAACTTTTGAAATGCCAAGTTGGCCAATATCCATTTAACATGTGGCAAAAAAAATTAGGTGCCAAAAAAATTTGGTTAGGTGTTATTTATCACATGTTATTTGAAATTTTCAATCATGCCATGCCACCTTGCCATGTCTATCACGCCACCCAAGAAAATATTCAAACTTGGCACCCAATAAGGAGTCAAGGAACCTAGAAAGGAGAGCCTGAGCACCTAGAATGGAGGAAGGAGGGTTTGAACTCAATACGTGCTGCCTAAAAGGATAAGGCCTTGACCACTTCAGCCACGGGTTTTGAAGTGTGATAAAAGGCACTAATTTTTACTTGAAAAACAAGTTCTAGACTGTGTTTTTTATTTTAAGAGGCTGAGACTTTGTAAAAGCTTTGAGAAATTTTATGTAATGGATTTTTATTCATTTTTTTGCCATAATACTAAGTCTTAATACTCTTTTTATCCAATTTGCATATTGGAAGTGTATTTTTAAGCCCATAGAGTAGATTTTTAGGACTTTTGAAGCAACTTTGCAGGTGTGAAGACTCACAGAATTCAAAGGTGCCAGGCTTGATTATCAGTCACGGTGAAGGTGAATTTTTGCATAGAGAGATCAACTTGTAGGAAAGTTATTTATTGTTTCCAGGTGTTTGAAGTGCCCTTAATGGAAATGGTTCACTCCTTTGGAGAACCCAGAGATGTGGGCATCAATTGTTGAGTTGAACTCTGTTATCACGTTTCATGTTTTTGGTAATTGTAATTTTAGTGCATGATTTTGATTCAATTTCCTGATTTGATTTTAATTACTAAATGAACTCATGCAAGTAATTAAAATTTTGACAATTATAACACAATGTTATTAAAAATACTGGTTCAATAACTGAGAATGTTTTATGCTAAAACATTTTGTAAGTTCTTTTGATTTTTTTGAGAATTTGATAAGTTTTGAGACATTCAGTATTCATATTTAAAACTTCAATTTGAGTTGATTCAATTTAGTTTAATGATCATTAAGTCAACAATAATAAAATTTATATCAACATGAAATTAATCAAAATAATAAAAGATGAAAAATAACATAGTAAATATAATGTACCAAAACCCATAATGGTTTGAGATATAGGCATTGTAAAATAATGTAGCACATGAACAATAATGAAAATTCTCTAATATAGTAAATATCTCTCACCCCAAAAGAGACAATATCCACCAAAAAAACTAGTCCCAGGCTTAGCCGTATCCTTGATGCCCTAGTAGAAGCATCTATGTTATGGAAAAAATAATGCTGATGAACCTAATGAGACTACCAAACATAAAGATGTATCATTAATTTTATTTAACCCACCTCAATAAATAACAAAGGATGGAAAAAATAATTTAAAAATAATAATCACAAAATATTAAAAATAATCTAACCATTGTTTTACAAAAGAGATAAATCCACTAAGGATATTACCAATAATGAAAATTATATCCAATTATCACAAAATTAAATATGATCCTAAAATAATAAGACACAATAAAATTTAGTCATAAATAAATTAATATAAACAAATCATATATTTGTATGTAATTAAATACTAAACAATAGAAAGCTTAATCAAATATTAGGACATCATCTCGTACAGAATAACTTGGCTCCAAATTATCTATAATTCCATTAATATAACAAGTAGTGTCATGTTTTATATTTTTTAGGGGAACTATAACAATAACTAATAGTATACTATTAAAAAAATGAGGCTTCATCAAGAATTACAAGACATACAACATAACATATTACTATTTTCTCTATCAAAATTTGGAGAGTACATAGTCATACATGGATGAGAAAAAAATGTCCCACACATTCCCTTTCCATGTATTTTTATAAAAAAATATGGTTCTCAAGGTTATAGATTGCAATAATTATCATAAAGTCATCAAATACTATTTTTATTCACGTATCATAGTCTACACATGCTCTGCATGTTCAAATTTATGATTAGTATTTCAAAAGTGTCTTCCAATTTTGAGATATTTTAAGCCTTCATGCTATGTAATTTTATTAAGACTGTCGCATAGTGACCAAATCCATACATTACTCTTTTAAATTTGCATATTTACATTTCATATACATAAATATTATCCAAAACTTTATCCCAAAGGTTAAATGAGTTTGACCATGATCTCATACCAAAGTGTAGCACCTTATCTATTCTACTTCTAAAGCTAGTGAGAAAAATAAAATAAATATTTATTTCTTTGATTAGCTTAATTATGTTTAGGGAAAGCTAATAATCTCGTGCATTTACCATAAGGCACATGTATATTTTAAATCTATTTATAATCCTTTCATATTAATATATAGGCTCTATCAATTTAGACTTTGTATGTTAAAATCCAAAGCCATGTTATGATCTTACGACATGGAGATTATCATCCCATAAAAGAGTACTTACTTTAAGGTTGGGGCCATAGAAGTATCACTAAATATTCACTAAGCTTTCTCAAGATAATGTCTTTAAAATTTGGTCATAAAAAATATTCAAGGTTGATAATTATGTCTATACATTTTCCTTGAGGTCACCCTTCATCTCGTATCTGCGTAGCATAATAATCATTTTGATTTCTCAACTAAAACTTAAATACATAGATGAATTAATCAATTAATCTCTTAAACTGATATATGTAGCATATGATTTAATGCCAATACTTTCTGATGGATTACAATAATCATCAATTTCATTATAGATGACAAAAAAAATTCCTATGTATTTTTCTACCATATTCATGTTTTTGAAGGTTAATAGGTAGGATGGCTGTTAATCTTTATCCAGACACTCATATGTTGATGTGGTTAAATAACTCAGAGGCCTTCCTTATTATATGATGTTGTGTCCCCTTAGATAGGCATATAATACTACATGACATCATCTTGTGTAGTCTAGATTGAGCTCAAACATTTAAATGTAATGTATGCCCTTTCCATACAAGTAAGCATCATGAAAAAAAATTGTGTCTTCCCATGAGATCACAAGATTGTGTCTAGGTAACAATGATTGAAAATAAACCATGATTTAATTTATGCTCTATCATCACTAATTTAGAGTACATGTCTCTAAGAAATGTTTGTATCTCTTTCAATCAGGATTCTATGTTTATTCTATGAGGTAGAACTACATGATAACAATAGATTTCTTCAAAATACCCTCTAGAAAAAATCCACTCAACTCAGTGATTGTACCATATGGCATAAAGTAGTGGGGTTTCACCCATTGGACTAAATTATTTTGAAAGGTTCACCTATATAGTGTCTCTAGACTACTTCAAAGGCTCGTAGTCAATACAATGGGAAAACCTTAGACAATAGTCATGAATCTATGACTAAAAGTGTAGTTGACAAGTGGTAAACTATGAGTATATCATAACCCCGCTAGCCTTGATATCTATGCCAACTTGATTTTTGACTTTTGAGTCTATGAATGCATAGAATCACAATGTGTGGAATAGATTACCTCATTTTATTTCATGCATTCAATTTCTTTGTAAAGGTTACAATGTGATGTAATAATGACACATCGTAAGTTTGACTGACTACACAAAACTTGACTTAACAAAAAGTTGAGAAAATTCACCAAGTGGCACATAGGGCGACAAGTTAGAATTATTTCCTTATAAATTTTTCAAATACATGCCTTAATGTGACAATAATGCATGGAAAACCTAGTTGACTATGCCTTAAACATGACTAATAAGAAAAGTTTTGAAAAAAGGGATAGGGATTATGTTATTCTCAAGTCATTGAAAAATATAAAATTGGCTAAGTTAAAAATATTATCAAAAGAACACAACCCAAAAACATTATTCTAAGTGACTAGGAAAAGGTCCATGATACCAAGTGATAATATGTTTTAATTCAAAAAGGGAAATCCAAATTTGATGTGAAGTGACTAAGAAAATAAATAATGCCAAATATATTTACATGTAACTAAACCGAAATAGTGATGACCACACGCAACCAAGTGTGGAAAAACTTGATTATTCCTTTAAGTACAAATAACAAAGGATGACCTTATACTAAATCTTTATGGCAATTTAAAAAATGAAAATGACAAAATATTTTTCCCATAAGGTCATCTTCTGCCTTTGATTCCAAATGTAGACTTTGCATGCATATATAATAGTTTTATTCACAATAATAAAGAGGTCATATGGTCCTCATAAAATAAAAATTCACTCTTAATCCATAAAGTTAAATTAGTTTCAGGACATGGATTTAATACCTTATGAAGTAATATATATAGATCAACTAAATTTTCTTTCATTCATTCCGAAGGAGGATACTATATTATATAGTTAAAATAAATTAAAATAATTTATATGGGTCCAACTTAGATCTTATTTCATCGGTAAAGTTTTCATTTATATTATAGAAAAAATATTATCCCCCTCTAAATAATTTTATAATGAAGATAATATACATCATTAATGGAATCTTTGAACCTTATGTTGATTGCTTGATATAAAATCCATTTATAAATTACAAGTGTTCATGAATCTAATTTATGTGCCTCCACAGATAAAGATACATATTTGCATATGACATTTTTTGAAAAATTGGGAATGTTATTAAGATAATATCTCATTTCTCTCATTTAATACAAATTATAAGGCATATAAATCTATTGTCAATAGATACCTCACTTTGAGAAGGAAATAAATAGTTATGACTAACCCCAAACCATATTGATGTTATCTTATAATACCATCCATTTACTACCTTAACTTTAAGGTTATTCGCAACACATACAATAATAAATAAATGTTAACATGATTATAAATGAAATCATTCAACTATCTCATCTTCTATGGATAATTAAATTATTTACGTGAGATATACAACATCTCAAATGTGCGAGTTTGTCTGCAATTTGAAAATCAATCAAAACACTTTATTAGCCTATATTAATAAACCCATTATTGCACTATTAAGGACTAGTGGTGTATTTTATTATTTTATTGAGTATAGGATAAGGCCACTCACATGAATGGGTTACTATTCTAGACTACCTCAAATCTCTATCAAATTGAATAAGAGGCCAATTAAACATAAAAAGAAAGTATAATTTATCAATGTTTAGTTCATCTCACCAAAGATTAGAACAAATAAGTTTCATTATCCTATTTATTGAATATTTCATGCTATTAAACCTAATTTTAAAATTACTTAACTCTCTATAAGTATGTAGTACAGTGAAATCTTACGTATGTGTTTATTCCCAAGTAATTAAAACACAAGGTTCAAAATCTCAATTTTTTCATCATTCCAAGAATAAGAGTATTCATTCTATGCAATAATAAAAATAATAATAATAAGATAATTAATTTATCCATAACTATATCTAGCATCAATCAAATGAATATTTATATTTATTATCAATAATTCAAACTTTTTAAGTAATTAAAGAGAGGGAATTTAGAGATAAAACATATGATCTTTTTCATCAAATCTTATTTTCTAATCAATATTACATACCAAGATCATGCTTCAATACTAGTGATGAGAATATTTAGTTCCATGATCCACCCAACCACCCACACAAAGTTTTCATGTATTCTATATGATGAAGTTGAGTAATCCATATTTCTCCTATGTCCTCTCTAACCATGACATTGTACACTAAATTGTATCAATTTGGTTGAGCACCAAAGCAATAAACAATGATCCAAGCCTTTTCTTTCCCACAAAAAAATTACAAATTACACTAAGGTAAATTTATTTGGTTGAGAAACAATGTATTATAATAATATCATTAAATTATTTTCCTTAACTAAATATTTTATCTTTTTGATTTTCAGCCTACCACATAATTGTGTATACATTAAATTAATTGGCTTGATCTAATTGAACATCTACACACTATGATACCTATAGTTATTGAGATTATTTCACAATGGATACCATATCTTCCATTAATCAATTTACTTATTTAAAAAACAACTCTAATATAGTATTGTAACATGTTTTTTGATACTTTCTCTTTGCTTAGTATAAATAATTTATTTCTCTCAAAGGATTTTGTTTATTCTTTAAATAATATACCTTCTCAAAAATTTCCTTTATTTTAAGGGATGACTTATTTATATCATCTCTTTAATTTCAAAAAGATTCCTTAAGATCATTTACTACTCAATATGCCTTGAGCTAGTCACATAAATTATCAGATTGTGTGGTCTGATACTTTATGAGTTAAATATTAATTTTAAATTAAATTTTTATTTTGTCACATTTATATTCTTCATGATCTAGGATTAGTTGTCATTTATTTTAGTTGTTTTTCAATATTTTTTCATTTACTTTTATTATTAAGTAGTTGTGTTTCTTCTTACATTCTACTTTCTTTTAATAGAAACTCTGCCTAGCACAGTTAGTCATTGGTCATTAATTTTCTTGCAAGCCTTTCAACCATATTATTTTGGGTAGTCATAGGCAAATTTCATGTTAAACATTTTCCAATAACCATGGATATATTTTCAAGTTGTTTCATGCTTGTATTTTTTCCCATAGATGCCACCAAATTTAAAGACATTATTTTATACATTATATTTACATTTGACCTAAATGGATACAAAGAACTTGGATTATCTTCCTATTTTAATTCCTTTCCATGTAAACATGGATAATGTTATTTATAAACCACATTGTAATTTTATATTTATTACATGTATTCATAACTCATAAAGACTCAAGCATCCAACATGCCATACATTTGGTCCCACATAAATTGACCCTCATATCCAATCTTATTTTGGTACCTAAGATCACTTCAAATGTCCTTTTTCTATACTTGAAATTGTATCACATAAAATCAAATGACACATGGATGAACTAAATTTAAACCCAATGAAATAATCTCATGTCAATATATAGAATAAGGAAAATTTTATAAAACACATTTCTATTACACATGGGCCAAACTCACAACATTAAATCTATGGTAAGAAGAGGTATAAATGAAAAAAAAAAATCAAATTATTATTCATCATAATAATAATAAACATCATCTTGTTGTGATCCATATGATATCACCAAAGGGTGTGTGTGTGTGTGTGCATGAATATATGCACATAAACGCATGTGTGTACGTATGCAAACACACACACACACACACACACACACACACACACACACACACACACACACACACACACACACACACACACACACACACAATGCTAACAATGATGAATAGATAACATGCCAATAGAGTGAAACCCTATTAATATTTAACAATATGCCTAAGCTAAAGTGAGGCTAGATGGGACACTAAAACTCATATAGACATTTTAGTTATTTATAATTTATTATTTTATCCATAAGTAAGATCAAATTGTTGTTTAAAATTGTATTATACATGATCCCCTTATGCCAATATTTTAGAATATTGTGCATAAATTAATTACCCTTGTGTAGTAATTTTTTAAGTAAGGTGGATATTTTAGCCACCCCAATCTAATTCCAAATACAATTTGACTTCATCCCTTGACATTCTCCAATTTAGGTCCGTAAAATATGTTGTTAATGTAGAAATGTATAATTTTAATAGATTTACCCAGTTACCTAAATCAATGATATGGGGATTATTTTTTATGTATGTTATAGCGCATGTGGACATAAGTACATAATAAGATCATCATATTTTGAATCCAAAAAAATCTTTTAGTATACATGTTTATTTTCTCAAATGCAAAATAAGACTCTTAGTTTCACATGGTTGGATTTTACTAATGAATTGATATCACAATATAGATACATTTTGATAGATAATTATTTTATCTAATTAGGAAAACTAAAACAAATAAGATCAGTTAAGATTTATATTCATCAATTAAAAAATATATCCCTATGATTAGAGATGATCATGGATGAGAAAATGAACATCGCATTTCTTTCCAAGCCAAAACATTACATCTAACAAGAGTTATGAATGTTTAATTTAATTATTACATTTGCTTCTAATATTAGGGCATGCATTACAAATGAAACAATGGTGGCCAAAAATTGGAAAGCATATGTAAGCATAAGATATCATATCACTTCAATACCATTACTATCTCTACTTAATATGTTGACTCCACAAAAAATATAGGAAAAAAATGAAAAAGAAATATGTTTTGACTATGCTATAAAATGTGTTCAAAGACATAAATGTGATAAAAATAATTTTTTATACATTAAACATGTCGATCAATAATAAAATGATGAGTAACTAGAACTAGGGGGTGTTGATGTGTAACATGATGAGTTAGTAGAGATTGACTAAATTATTCCTTGTCATGAAATATCAAGAATTAAAACTTCATGAACCCTCAAGATAATGTATAACCTTAATAAAAATATGGTAGCAGTATTGATTGACTTTGGAATTACTCAACTTCATCAACACTATATTAGTTGTGTAATTTAACTATTTTGTTTATATAACTCCAAAATTTCAAGTCATGATTTAAGATGATGGTACAATTATTGATTATCAAAATTATATAGTATTAAAAATGCCATGGTAAAATGCCTAATAGATTCCACTATTTTCTACATTTCCATGGTTAGAGTAAACATTGTTCTTGGAATCTACTGCCTCACTAACATGGGAATGATTGGGATGAATTTATTGGACTTGTTCATGATTTTTCATTACAAGGGAAGGGAATTTTAACTATGTTTTCCATGTGAACAAATCCTAAAAGATTTTTTAGTTTTTATTAGATTCAAAATATTCTTAAGAGGTAAAGGACAAATTTATGGCATTGCAATTTTGATTAGAAGCACCCAAAAAAATGGTGCCTTCACCACTATATTTAATATAAATTATTGATAGGAACTCAATATTTTTTTATAAATGATAAAATTACTAATATCCATGTAATGGATCATGATCATGCCATTCAACTTGTATGTTGGATCCGAACAACTAGCATTAGACCTTATAAGTATGTTATACATAGAAAAGTGAGATTAAGAAGAGATATAGGATATACTTGAGAGAGTTATTATCTATTATACCCATGGTCCTTATTCCTCTCTATTAGTGATGATGAATATTAATTATGGAACTTGTTGCATGTATTTAAAATGTAAGGAACTCAACAAATATAAGGAACTTAACAAATATACCATCAAATATAATTTTCATATTTTGTTAAATGATGGTTTTATAGATGAGTTACATGGTGCTTTATACTTTATAAAATTTAATCTTCACTTAGGTTATCATTAAATCATAAGTAGAGAGGAGACTACATAATACTACTTTCAAAACCCATGAGGGCTATTATGAATTTATATTAATTCCCTTTGGTCTTAGAAATTCACCATCTACATCTCTTTTTTTTTTAAACTATGTATGTCAACTATTTGGCATGTCATTTTTTATAACATCTTAATATAAAGTAAAAAAACATGAATAACACTTGCAACATGTGATCCATGTTTTGAAAACTCTATAACATTATCAAATTTACTCAAAGACTTGTAAGTGTATATTTTGAATCAATGATATGGAGTACTTGGGTCAATTTATTTTTCATTAATCCATTAAGGAATAACATTATAATATTAGGATTATGGTTGAATGGAAATTGCATATAATCCGTAAGAACCGATGGGGATTCTTAGGGATCATAGGTTAACTATCATTAACTTTTTAAACATAATGAAAACATAGTAACACCATTGATATTTTTATTTAATATAAATTTATTCCATTATAATGAAGCCACCATTAAGGAATTTAATAATTTTAAGGAGTCCATATGTACCACTCATATTCTAGCTACCCTAATTTTTTCTAAAACTTTCCATGTTGAATGTGATGCTTTGGGGTGTGTCATTGGGGATGTACTCATGTAATAGGAAATGATAGATATTATATGGGAGATGTATATATTATATTTGAAAATTTAAAACTCTACTCATACTATTTTTAAAATCCCATTTATGAGAAGGAAATGATAGCTATCCTTTATGTAGTTAGACAATGGAGACCAAATTTGAAGGGAGGAAATTTAAGATGAAGATAGATAGTGAAATTATAAATAATTATTATAACAAATTTTATCTTTATAAGAATAATATAAGTGGGTAATGAAGATTTTTTTATGACTTTGAGGTCAATTACAAAAAAGGAAATAATATTATAGTGTTTGATGCCCTGTCCCACATAAGAAATATTGTGTGTCATAACCATATTACAATAATATTGGTTAGATGTGTAAATATTGGAATGGAATAATTACACATATACACATAGTATCATTTATAATATAAAATAAGTTTTGAGAATCTTCTAAAAACAATTATGGAAAATGGATGTACTATGGTACAATAATAAGTTATATTTGTGTAATATGTCAACGCTTAAGAATAAGGATCTTAAGGAGATCCATGCATTTACAATAGGTGTGAAATCAATATTTTTTAATGCTTATTATATAATAAATAAGGACTTATTTTAAAAATATCTCAAAGACAAAGTCTAGTAACTCATGGTAGAATGCATGGTGTGTCAATGAAATAAGGGTGAAACAATTAAGACATGTCCTCAACAACCACTAGTTATTATTAACCAGATGTGGGAGGATTTTTACACCAATTTCATCATAGGTTTTCCAAAATATAAAGGTAAATAGGTCATCATGGTTTCAATGGATAGATTCACTAAACATAACCATTTGTTTGCATTGTCACAACCATTTGTGGAAATTAATGTAGCATTAGATTTTAGGGATGCCATTTAGAAGCCAAATGGAAATCCAAAGATCATAGTTAATGATAATTATCCTATATTTACCATTATATTTATAATTTATCATATCATAAAAAATATGATGGATAAATTTTGGTGGTAAACAAGTGCATGGATTTTTAACTCTGATATTTTTCTTTAGATAAATAGCAGAGATATGGTTGAATGGATACCACTATTAAAGTGGTGTTATACAAATTAATTTTGTACATCATAAATAGTGTCTCCATTTTTTTCATCGTATGGGTGACAACTAACATCCATCATCTCATCCTTGAGTGTTTACAAAAAGGTTTGAGTAGTTGAATAACATATTCAACACTAGAAGGAAGTACTTTATAATTTTAGAGAGAATGTGAAAATGACACCAAATTGAGTGAAGTAGTGAGCTAACTATCATGACATAGAACGACATTTTAAGTAGGAGATTTGGTTTTTGTGTGATTATATTATATAATAAATTTATTTTATGTAAAAAAATAAGGACAAAAATATTTCACCTAAGTATTGCATACCCTTATTAATTATTTCAAATGATTAGTAATATAGCATATAAATTAGACTTAGCTCATTCAAAAAATAATATGTCTAGTATTTCATGCTTTAATAATGTCATCGAAAAAATATTTTTAACTTGGATAGAGTTACCATATTTTGATGAGGACAAAATAATTAGTTTGAAACATGGGATGATCATCTATATGTGCACTAAGAAGTTGAGGACAAATGTTATTAAAGAGTATTTAATCAAGTCGAAGAATTTATCCATTTGATGTAATATTAGACATGAAGCATTCCTATAAAAGTAATAATCATCAATGTTTAGTAAAATGTTGTTTTAAAAGAAATTATAATGTTATACCAATACCTAATAACATTTATTGGGAGATCTGTGGTCAATTTTTGGATTGCAAAACCATTTACTTTGTGAAATAAAAATTTCTTTATTTTTTTATTGATAACAGTGTCATTTTGTAGAGTTTAAAGATAAAAAGTATTATTTAATATTGGGATATCATATTATGATTTTTTTCACATTAAAATATTATGGAAATTGTACCCTCAAAGTAACTTGGTCATATATTTATAATATTTGGAATTGAAAAATTCAAACTAAAAAAATTCAAATGGAAATCAGCTTTTGGAATATTGTACATACAAGGATTTATTACTCAAGTATAGAAGTTACACTCATCAATTTTTTTTAGGAAAAAAGTAACATTTTCCTTGAGAAGGTGGTTCTTGAAATCTAGATTCTCTTACCTAGGATGTGTCACATTTGGAAGTGAATGGCCTTGAAAGGAGTGACTCAAATAATTGCCCTCACGAAGAAGATCCTGTAGATCCTTAAGTCCGCTAAGATGCTGATTTAAAATCAGTATCACTAAAGCCTACACGTTTTGGATGTAATTATTTAATACTCTTCAAAATAATACTAAATTTTCACTACTATTTTGGTAATTATCCATTAACAAAGAATAGTTCATTTAAACAAATATATTTTTTAATTTAAATTATATATGCCCCACTTAATTATATTGATATATAGTTAAAAAATAATTAAAAAAATAATAATTAAAAAATAAATAAGCACACCCTTCGATCTAGCAATACCTTTTTTTTAAATAAACAAAAGTTTTCAATAACCATTTTTCTATGCCTATTCAAAATACACTGTGCTTCAATTTTGCTACCACCTATAAATCTATTACATTGAAATGAGAGGAATATGGAAAATCTATCAGATATCTTTGACATTAACAATTTTAATTTTTAACTTAAATTTCAAAAATTGAATTTCTTATTTTAATGTGATTTAGCAATATCAAATCTACATAATAATATTCTCTTCAATGTAACTTCTATTTTCCCAAAAACAAAATTGCACCTTGAAAAGATGGTGGAAACTAAACACGTAACAATTTTAAAATTCAATATGTTCAAATGAGAGGAATTGTGGTCTTCAAACATGTGTTGGTGACATATATTAGGTAATGTAAATAATTGTCAATTTTGTTGAATTTTGTTGATTAATCAAGTTAATTTTTTGAGAAATAATTTATAAATAAAAATATGTAGTCAATATTTTTTAAATATATTTTTCATAATATTTAAATTAACAAAAAATCAAAATTATTGAAAAAGTTGTAGTTTAATTTGTACAATATTATGCTATTCACCAAAATAAATTTTTAAAAAAATAGAAAATGAGATCAAATTCAATTCTTAAATAAAATAAATACTTTAACATTTAGTCAAAGAATACAGTCAATAAAAAGCACAATTGTATTCTAACATCAAACTAAATTTTCAATGATTCAAGATAGTGCTTCGATTAGACCTAATTCTAAAGGCTTCTAATATTTGTATCATAAATAACAACTCTCTTATTCCATGTAATATCTATAGTTATAGAAATAATAATGCCATAGGAGGCTTATGCAAGACACATAGAGCCACTTATGTTGCCATCACTCCTAAATTTTTAATGCACATATAATCTAGAGTTTACTTCGATATAATTAAAATGAGGCAGGATTGAGACCTTATAGATGCGATTCAAGTTCGACATGGGAAAGATAGGATGAATTGAGATTATGTTCATGAAAGATTTTGATAGTTAAGTGAAAATTATAATAAAGTCAATAGTCATAGACAAAATTATAACACGTTGAATAATAACATATTATTTCAACACTACTCCATGTCAATGTCCAGATTCAAAATAGGCCCACCTCAGTTTATACTACTGTGTGTCACTGTCGATGTCCAAATTTGAAACAGACACCTCATAAAATGCACTTGAATAATGAAGAAACTACCGTCATCAAATCCAATTTAGTTGTTTGACAAAATGCATTAAATCAAAAACAAGTTAAGGTGACTTCTTATTAGTAAATAAGTGATACTTTTTATAACTATATCCATATATGAAATGGTCTCCCCACCCCATCATAGGGGGATTATCCTATAGTCGTGTTCACTAGTTTCACATATACATGGAAAATGTATCATGTCAATATTTGAAAATTATATTGATCAAGAAGTTAAATATTATACATCTTAATTGTAGATTTTTTTTATTTTTGACATTTCGATATGGTGGAAGGGTTTCAATTACCATAATAAGAGTCGTTATAGAATCATTTTGAAAGTTAAACTGATCAATGATAATGGAATTCCCAAATAAATAAGTAGGTGCTAAAATAAAAACAATAAAACTTTAGTTAATAGTAATCAAAACATGCTATACATATATCAAGTTTGAGATATCAAAACATTTATACCTCACCCTCTTCCAATTTTAGACATTAAACAAGCCCATTCCTGCATGGAATCGCACCTAACTTGTTTGGATTCTATGAGCCCATCCCTATATTGTATCATATGGAAGTTTGCATTTGTGTTATTATTTAAAAGGAAGATCAAATGTACTGCATTCCATTGCACCTCATTTCTCTGTGTAATGGATCGAACCAATGAAACTAGTTAGGGAAGCTTAAGTTTCAAGCTACCAAAATAGTCACATGGTGCCTATTTGTGATATTTATATGGCTCGAGCCATTGTGCAGTTCATTTTTTTCAACCTTAAGATGTGTCAGGTTGTAAGATAACACTTTTTATTCATAGTTACGCACTAAACCATGAAGAAACCATGGTTGATGTACTTACATGGCCATGTTATATTTTATCCCTTTTTGAATGGAGACTCATTTGTATTGCAGAGGATACTTTAGCATAGTTTATTTTAAAGGCTATGAAAACTTTTATTGATGGATCCAAATGCCTAGGATAATGAAGGTTTTCATTTGTTGTATCTCCATTTTTATGTATTCTTGGCCAAATTTCTATTGTTTAGATTAAAACTTATTACATTGGGTTTAGCCTAGTCCTCATGATATTGGAATTACCTAATATTTTGCATAGCTGTGCTATATTAGCTGCACAAGCTTCTATTTTTGTGGGTCCAAAGGAAATTGTATCTTGCCATTGTGAAGAAATTGGGTTTGACACAATGATCAGGAATTGGGTGTTTGTACCACTGTCTCTAATTATGGTATTGATTGACATCTTACACTACATCGTATTGAGGCTCAATAAAGATTCCTTGCTTCCCAATGCTCAATCCATTATAGAAGGGTAAGGCTAAAACATATATATGTTTTACCCAAATTATGAGGATTGATTTTTTTATATTTATTATTTTTTGTTTGTTTGGAATAAATATTTTTAGGGATTTATTATCCAAACCATATTTGATCCTTTATAGGTATTTTCATGCACATGTGATATATTATAGAAATAAGGTATTATATTCTATATTTATTTTTTTAGGGTATATTTGATTCATATTTAAATGAAAATGGGTTTTTATTTGTCCCAAAATTTCAAGCACAAACTATGTTAGGCTAGATGTTTCTATATCTAAATATAAAAACCAAAATTAAGAAGAAAAATTTATAAATGATTATACCTTAAGGAGAGTAGATTTGATATGCCATATGTGAGGAGCTTCATGCCGGGAAAAAATATTATGAATCCATTTTTTTTAAAAAATAACTATTGTTGAATGGATCCTTGAGTAGGTATAGTTATTTCAGATTTTTTTCAATTGAAGGATGAGTTCTTATTTGCATATTTTGGTTTGGTTGGTTCATATTATATATATTATCAAATATTATTTGTCTTGGTTTCAAAAACATTAGTCTATTAATGTACCAACTTCATTATCTACTAGAAATGAAGGAACTATTAAGATTTTATACATGCAAATAGATTGAATTGTATACAAATTTGATGTAAGGTTTGGATATCGTTATTAGATTTTTGTATGCAAATCAATGCCTTATATGCATAATAATAATTGTTTATGAAAACCACCCTTATGGAGCACATTGTGGTGTCATTAGTAATGGAGATACCCATTTTAAGAGTGAGGTTGATGGGAGGTACATCAATGACTATGAATTATTTCTACAGTATGATTTTAAACTTAGATTTATGGGACATTGCAATGTTGATATGATGTGTGAATCCCTTCTCCATTATGTTACCCTACTTATATATCTCATCTAAAATCCCTCATAACATTTATTTATTTTACTTCATTCATTTTACAATACAAAATTATGGTGCAATAAAATTTAACTTTCTAGATGTCTACTAAGAATTGTTTTCGTCTAGTCTCAAATTTTATTTAGTTTTGATATACTTCTTTAGGGCCAATATTCACATATCTAGGAATTGTTTTTTTATAGTATTAAATTTTATTTAGTTTTAATCTACTTCTTTATAGCCAATATTCAGATATCTATGAAACTTAGTTGTATCCAAATACACAAAAATTAAAAACGAAACTCTAATAATTACCATTTGGTTTTATCTTTCTCTTTTGTAAGTACTTGTTTGAAAGTATTTTGGTAAGTTTTGGATCTTTTTGGTGATCTTGGTTTCATTTGGTTCTTTTAGGTCTTTCCTCTTGGGGACCCAAGACACCTTATGCTTGATGTGCTTCTTTTATGTTAGATCTTTGTACATCCTCTTTTTATGTACTTTGTATATGTTTTTAATTAAAAACCTAGATCTTATACTATGTTCGAGGTTGGATTCCACACTAATTTCTAAAGGTAGTTTTATCTTAATTATAACCACCCATTTATTTAGTATATGTACATCATGTAGAGGACCTAATGGTTTAGCAAATAAGTGATGTGAAAATTGATTTTTTGTGAAGCTAATTTAATTTTATATGTGATATTATTGGTTCAATATGAAATTTTCACTAGATGATTTTATTAAAAATACAAAGCTTTGAATTTTTCACTAGATTCCTTATGTAGGCCTAGTCTATGGATTTTCTAAACTTGTTTTAAGAAAATGAGTGATATATTATTCAATTTTATTGCTATGTTTCATCACCAAATTTATTTGACCAAGTATCAATTCTCTAATGGTTATAACTATGGTTAATAACATTATATAATAATTTTTGTTGTTTTTTTAATTTCCTTCCAAGCATGGTGATGCCTAGCGAGTGCAATTTTTGTATACCATAGTTTAGCCAATATAACCTATAAATTATTATTATTATTATTATTATTATTATTATTATTATTATTATTATTATTATTATTATTATTATTATTATTATTATTATTATTATTATTATTGTTGTTGTTGTTATTATTATTATTATTATTATTATTATTATTATTATTATTATTATTATTATTATTATTATTATTATGCAATACATTCACTAAATATGCATATATTATAGTTTTATTTTGTTTCTTTGCTGGTTGCATTGCATTTTAAAGGAAGTTTTAATGTTAAATGTTTTGTATTATTCCTTGTATGTCCTTGTCAAAGGATTCTTACTCTCAACATGGAATATTGTATAAATAATCATGTTCATGACCATTGTACTAGATAGTTATTTTGCATCCATATTTGCACAAGTGTTTTTAATCATGATTAATCCCTATATTGTTTTTTTTAAGCCTTGGCATTTGTATGAGTTCTTCATTGCTCACTTTTCCATTGTTTCTAACACTAGATTTATAGATGTGATTTTTAAAACCTCACCAAGGCCATGAGCCAAAGTGTCTTATGATTTTTTTATCATTTCTTAATTTTCACAACTATTCATTATTAGTTTGGGGTTAGTTATTTATGGTTTGTATTTAATTATTTTATCCGTGCAAGCATGATTAAACTTGTTTTCCATGAGCTATACTATGAGAGAGAAACATTGTTTTACACCTTAGTTTGTCTAATCACATCTAATGTTATGCTATGTAAAATTTTTATTATGTATATAATATAATCCAATGATTTTCATATTTAAATTATTGATTATTGTTATAAAAATGAAATAAACATGTGTGTATGATTCACATTGGGGAAAAAAAATTGTAGTGAATTGAAACATGGATGTAATGCCTTCACCAACAAGTTCTAGGTGATGGAGTGTAGGTACTATTTAATTCATTGTAATAATTCCATCCTTAATTAAAATAAGATATAAGTGTGGTGAGGCCTAGCAAGAACCAATTTTGTAGATCATAGTTAAGCAAATGCAACATGGAAAATTTGTGTAGGGTTTTGTCTCTTTGCATTTTTTTGTGTTCTTCTTAGGATATAAATGCAATGCACTAATTATTATATAAAATTAATTAATATCCTTATAAGGAGTCACATTAAATATAGGTTTGTGATCTTTACTAATATGGCAAGGTACAAGTTCTATCTTTAATGGCACTTTGATGTTGACACGCCCTCCCATACTAATCCTCAACTACCTTTTTTGAAAAAAATATCTTTTATCACCCCACACGCCTCTAGTTTGAGTGAATATTGGGCCTATTATCTATTATAAAACACATCATCCTCTCAAATCACTCCAAGTATATGTCCAAATATCATATCTAATATTTCTAATGAGACCAATCAAGGCTATAAAAGAGGACATGTTGATGTTAATTCATTTTCATGCCTATAAAATTGTTTACAAGACCTCCCTTCCCATTTAATGTGGATAATGGATGTCATTGATCTATATACACTCCTCTAAAACTCAACGTCTCAATAGAGATCATATTGTGATTACTAAGACAAAAATATTTGCCCTGTAGATTCATCAGAGCCTTTTTAGGACCATATTCCAATGTTGATCTTGTGGGGTTTGAATTCCTCTTTAGAATATTTCAATTACATTATAACATCTAGTGTTAATGTGAGTTAGTTTTAATTCAAACAAAACATAACTTTTTATAATTCAAATATTTTTTCTATGCATAACATTTCGCCTATATATATATATATATATATATATATATATATATATATATATATGGGCATGAGATAGTTTAAACCACTAAAGTTGATATCTTAAATTTTGAAAATAATGAAAAATGAGAGTAAACTATGAAAATAGAATATATAATTTCTATATAATTCAAACAAAATTTTTGTGCATAACATTTGGTGATGGGTTAAAATTTTCTTATTAAGAAGTGTGTGTGTGTGTGTGTGTGTGTGTGTGTGTGTGTGTGTGTGTGTGTGTGTGTGTGTGTGTGTGTGTGTGTGTGAATGCATGTGTGTGTTTGTGTGTGTGTCAAAATGAAACATAAAGATAATTAAATATTATGATAAAGTGGTTGTATAGTTGTACATCAAATATTTTTAATAAGATAAGCCATTTTGAAATCTTGTGCATGTTAAATTTTTAATTTTATGGAAATTTTAATTTTGATAGTAAGTGAAAGTACATATTATATTTGACAATCACGATGAAATGTATATAACTCAATTCAATATTTGCATTTATTCATGCAAATCATAAATTGATATATTTGTAATTGATATTGTATACTAAAAATTGTACAATATATTATGTACAAGTTTAAAATTTTATATAAATTAAGGTGGAATATAAATGATCAACTATTAGGTATAAATACATTTTTAATTAATGAGAATTCAATCTAATGTTAGTAAAAAACATGTTCAAGATTTAGGCCCTGGATATCCAAATACCCTCTCTACTATTCGACCCCTCTGAACTATTGTGTCCTCTCCCCTATCAAACCTATAGTTCTATGAAACTCTCCTTCAGCACATCCATCATTTTTATGAAAATTTTCATTTCCATTATCGATATATTCCTAGAAGAGATGTTGATATTATTATTTTTATTTAAGAAGTATGATGGTGTTTATACATGACTATAATGGTCATGTTTATTTGTAAATGAATTTTTGTATCACAATAAATTAGTAGAATTATGGAAAATGGTAAATATACTTCAAAAAATTACTGGTGAAGATTATTTTTTATAGTTGTTCTTATTTGAAATACTACTAGTTAATTATAATTTATTTACTAATTTAACATCCTCTATAACATGAATTATAATTACTCATCGATTAAATTATCTCTTGTTCAATAAAGTAACTCAACCTTGAAGCCCTTTCTTTTTAAATAAAGTTGGATTTAGGCCCACCACTCCATTTTCCAATCCATTAAGATTAGTGTATTTAGTAAATTTTATTACAAATCCTAATTTGTTTCTCTTCTATAATATGTTTTTATCATATCTTAATAAAAAATATATAATAAAAGTTTTGGTAGTATTTTTAACATCTTAATGGACTCTAAAAACATAATTTAATTCCATGCCCTTTGTTAATTCATAATATTCATATCTCCAATTATATCTTTGTCTTGGTAACATCATCTTATGTGTTATTTTCATTTTGGTATGACATAAGTCATTCTCAATTTTCCTACATTCCTAACCCTTTTTTTTCATCCCCACTCTTATGTGTTCATTACCTACTTGGACCTCACATATTTGGGCACTTGGTCATCCCTGTGTCCATGTCGACTTAATCCTTGAATTTCACTTTTCTTGACAAGGTGTTTTGATCCTTTTCATTTTAGTTTATATTTACCCACACTAATCATTTGCATAGTCTTATAGCACACATCCTTATCTATATCTTGATACCAACTATTTTAAATGTTGAATACCCCACTTATATAATACATATTCAATTAAAAAGGTAGGTGTGTGTGTGTGTGTGTGTGTGTGTGCGTGTGTGTGTGTGTGTGTGTGTGTGTGTGTGTGTGTGTGTGTGTGTGTGTGTGTGTGTGTGTGTGTGTGTGTGTGTGTGTGTGTGTGTGTGTGTGTGTGTGTGTGTGTGTGTGTGTGTGTGCGTGTGCGCACGCGCGCGTGCGTGCGTGCGTGCGTGCGTGTGTGTGTGTGTGTGTGTGTGTGTGTGTGTGTGTGTGTGTGTGTGTGTGTGTGTGTGTGTGTGTGTGTGCGTGCGTGTGCACACGTGCATGCATGTACACATGCATGTGTGTGCATGCATGTACACACGCATGTGTGTGCATGTGCATGTATCCATAAAATACTCTTCTTCATTTAAATTTTTTGACATGACTCATCCATAATTGTAATAGATTTTTACCAATTTTTATAGTTGAGAAAATTCAAATGCATTATGAATAAGTACTCTAACTATACACAAACAATAATACAAAATAAAACTCATAGAAATAATTCATCCTTATTATTCAATAATAAAATCATCAAAAATATGATTTTACTAATATAAATGTGTACATTTTCTCTTAGCTTAAATCATATTAATAATAATACTCTAGAGATTAGACTTTGTATTCTTTTATCATAATTTTATGGAAATTACTAGGTAGTTAATCTACATAAAAAGCACATTACTTGTAAATATAACTAATATTTTTACTTTTATCAAATTTTTGATGCTTTATATTACAACTTATATGCATGTTATTATCCCCAAGTACACACCTTAATGAATTCACTAGGAATATGGTAGGATAAGCTCATGGTATTTTTTGACATATGTGTACATACAATTATTTCACACCAACACTACTATCATTATAACCTCCACTTGTTCTTGATCCATTTTCCATATATATCTACTTCCCATCTATATTTTATAGGTTCACTATATCATATGGTATTAACCTAGGTAATATACTTTAATTCATGATTGATAACTCCCTATACTATATCCACAAAATTTGATATAATTATAACTCTATCTTTTCACAATTATATATTATCAACCTGATTGATATTGTATTTTTCCAGCGAACATATTTCAATTGCATGACCATTGCTTATAATGATGGCTTAGAGTTTAGGGTCAATTTTGGGTATTGGAACCTTATATATTTGTTTAACCCTAAATTAGATTTGATACGAGGTTACTACAGGGTTCATAAAAAATTAATGAATAAGCATAAGGGTGATACATAGATCTAGAATAGGACAACCAATTTGCAAACACAAATAAAAAATATTCTAAATCTATAATACTCGGATATGATAAAAATATAAATTACAACTATTAATTAAAAATCTAATAAATTAGAAAGAATATTACTTAGTTGGTATTTTATGCATATGTAGACCTAGGATGAAAGAGGTTAGAATTGGATTGCATTAAGATCTTAGAATAATTTTTATATTCTATAATTGTTCATTTTATGGTCTCAGATGCTTATGTCAATTTGGACATTTATGTCATCATTAGGGTATAAATTATAAGCTTGTGTCATGTATAAAATAATTATTAAATCTAGATGTAACCATATAAAAAATTCTAGCTCTTCTTTTGCCTTTCTAATGGTGTCTATCAATCATGTGCATATGTTTTCCTATTTTTCAAATGATCAAACATTAGCTTCCTCAACCTTGGAGTGATTTTGAGAAAAATGGGTTGGTGGTCACATGGTGTCGAGTTACCATAAGAACCCCTATGTTAATTGAGGCTACCTACATATCTAATACTTTTAATATAGCGTCAAACTTATGTAGCTCTTTGTATTCATAAGGATAGGTACATAGAGTGACCTAGCTTAAAACTTAGAAAATATGACACATGGGTTTCTCCTTCAATAACTCAGACTTGTAGGGATTATGATCATATGCCTAATATTGAAATAGGGATCAATAGGGTACATTTTCTCACTTGAATGCTTAATTAAGTTATTTTTTAAGTTTTCTTGTGAGTTCCTAATATTTTTTACATTGTTAGGTTAGTAATGAATGAGGGTTTAGCTTATTTATCTACCAAACCCTTTTGAAAATATATCTCACTAAAACACATAGGTTATCCTTTAGAATACATTTCATCTAAAAATTGATTGAATTTTGGATAATATACATTTAGTTTTAAAATGGACATTAGCACCAATGTAGGCGTTTGATTGGGAATCAAGTGTCTAGGGAGCTATAAAATAGGTACATGTACAAGACTTGTAGAGAATGATAATAATTAGGTTTATAGAATTTTGTAAAGTATAAAAGTCTTGTTCATTAAAATAATGGGGGTATAACTAAAATTAGGCAATTTATTAGAATGAGATAGTGAACACAATCCTTTGGTAGTATGAAGGTCTTAGAACTGAAGGGGACCACCATGATATGTATTTTACAAGTGTACAAAATTGAGGTTCTATATAACTCAAATTTATTATCTCAACTTGCCCCACCTTTAATCTACTAATCAAATCGATAGTTTAAATGAAAATAAAATGCATAATTGGGTGAGTATAACACATATTTCCTTTACATGAGATCAACTTGAGTGCTTTATTCATGACTAACCTGCAACCAAGATTATGCTACATTATATAATTAGTGCATATAATGACCCCGAATACTATCAAAATAAGAAAATACCAATAGGAAAATATTCTAAAATAATAACCTATATCAATTAGTATTGAATTATAAAAATAATTTCAAACCATGCTTAAACAAGCCTTAGCTCAGAATTGGAGTTGACATGAAAAATTATGAACTGTAAAAAAAATTCAACATGTTATTTTTAGTAGCTAAAATTTTTAGAAAGTTTTGCATGCAATCACGCATGACTCTAAAAATATCTAAAAATAAAATAAATACTAAAATTAAAATATTGGATGAATATCAACTAAATTTCAAGTCCAGTTACAAAAATATGCAATTTATAAAAAAAAATAATAATAATGAAAAGAATATTAAAATGCAATTTTTGACCCTCATATGGTCAGCTATAGCCTCTAAAAATATAAAAAAATGTCCATAACAAAATAGTCTATGTTATGTCTGCATTGAAATTTTCGATATGGTCATTTTAACATGAAGATGGGCTTAAATGGAGGTAGGGATCAAAACTTATGGCCTTCAAAAATTTGGCCTTTTTTTACATCATTCTCCTCTGGTTAAAAATAACTCAATGATACAAGTTGCTTAGATTGTACTACTTCCATTTATTTTTATGTTATCTTACTATTTTAATCATTCCCATTATACAAAATACTTGTCATAAATTCCTAACATTGTGTTTGTTGTCTTCTTATATAGAACTTGCACTAAATTTTCTTTCTTCTTCTTTGGCACCTGTTACTACCAATCTACTTATTCAAATTCACCATATTCTCCATGAAAATCATATATAAATACAAAAAATTGAATAATACAGAGATATCAAAAAATTGTTGTAAACTTAACTCATAAGCATTGTGATTAATTTTCTCAACAATTACACATGGTCCAATTTTATTTTACTTCAAATTGTTATATGTGCCATTTATAAATATTTATTTCCTCGAGTAAACCATAAATAAATATCCTTATTAAAGTATTTATGACATTATTTTGGCATTTGTTGTTGCTTTATACTTATCATTACTTTCCTACAACTTTCTTGTGACTCCTTGTAAATATTGTATATGTTCTGTAAATGCTTCTACATCATCACTAACTCATTTTGTAATTGGTAATTATACCAAATCTAAAACACTCATAAGATTTATTCCATAAATGATCTAAAATTTTTATGTTCATGTTGATCTATTCACTGAACTATTATAGACAAACTTAGCTTGTGGTAAATCCAAGTCCCATTGCATGGGCTTCTCTCCAACTATGGATCTCAACAAATTTCCCAATCTAATGTTTACAAGTTATGTATGTACATATGGTTGTGGGTGGAACTCACTATTGAATTGTATCTTGGTTCCCATCTTCCTCCAAAAATGACTTATAAATTTTGTCTCCCTATTTGATGTAATGGTTTTTGGAACACCATGCAATATCATAATATCCTTAAAAATAATTATGTAACTCTAGTTGCATCATTGGTTTTATTACATACAATAAAATTAATAATATTAGAAAATATGTCAATAAAAAAAATTGAATCATTATATCTCTATGTTTTTGAAATCCCAAAACTAAATCCAACCTCAAATCTATCCATGGTCCCCATGGAACCGTTAATGACATGTACAACTTGTATTTTATGCATGTCCCTTTGACACCTAACATATCGTACACCTTGAAACATATCTTGTTACATACTTATTAATATTTATAAAAATATATGTATCCTCCACCAAAGCTATTATCTTTTTCTTACCAAAATGTCTAGATAAACCACCATTGTGTAATTTTGTTATTATATTATCTCTTATAGACCCATTTAGAATACATAATTATATCCATTTGAAGAGATAACCATCCAATATGAGATAATCATCATAAATAGAACCCATTTAACATGTCAATGGATTCTTGCATTAATCAACTATCTTGCCAAAATATGGATCAGTTTCATATACCTCCTTAATAAAATCAAATCCAAATACTCCACTCACTATAGTAGTTATTATTGACCAATTTTGAACCCCCAAATCAAAATGTCAACCCCTATAGTAAAATCATTTATTTTAATTATTACATACCTTTTTATTAGTGCTTTACATGCCTTAATAGTCTTTAAATATACTTTATAAATCCTTATTTGAAAATTTTAAGGTTAATTTGATAAAATTAAGGTAATGTTTTATCTTTGTCTTAGACTAGTCTAGTCATATCATGATTAGAAAAGGGTGGATCCAATAGGTGTAATAGGTTATTAAGTGTATCTTAAAGTCAATTTACCATTTAATTAATTTTCATAAACATGTCACACTTTTTTGGAGAAATTAAAGTATATTTTAAAAGTTTAACGTAAAGTTATGCAAGGAATTGTGCATAAAACTAATTTTAACATGTGTCAAGGATGAGAAAGAAGAGATTCCCATATAAATAAATTTTTACAGGTTATTTTAATATTTATTTAACTTATACACGTGTCAATAATCTCAAATGATATCAATCTTGTACGAAATCACTCCAAGAAGGCAGTTTTAAGCACTTATACAGACCTGAGAGACTCACTTCCAAGTGAAAATAGTTTAGATGTGTTTTTTCAGATTATAAAATACAAATACATGATTTTAATGAATTTTTAGGTCTTATAGATGCAAAATTTTCTTCCTTGCCTCCATCACTCTCTTCACAAGCTTATAAAGGTAGTTTTCAAATGCCCATTTTGTACAGTACAATAAGAGTCAGGGTATGAGTTTTTTTTATAAATTTAGGGATAATAAATAGATTCATATCAATGGAAATATTCATCATATTAGTGTCCCAATATTTATGTATAATATTTAAGAAGGCAGGGTGGTTTAAAACTACCTATAAACCCCATAGGCTCAATTTCTCTCATTGAAATAATATAAGATGGTTTAATACATTTTGAAGCATGTTATATATAATATGACATGGATATGGTATATTAAATAATATTACATTTTTTTATAAATCACATTGGGCATGTGAGAGTCCAATTTTCCAAGAAAGCTCTTCTTTTAAAAAGTTTACAAGATGACTGTCAAGGTCATTTGTTTGTTTCAAGGATTTCAATAGTCAAGTAACATGGATGAAAGTTTCCATTCACATTTAAATCCTCCAAATTATCTATATATCCACCAATCATTATTCATTACTTTACTCCAATACAATTCTCTCCAAGCAATATATAGTGTTTTCTCACATTGAAGATTGTGTGTGAAGGTTGATTGCATATAAGTGAATTTTGAAGGTCTTTTTATACATTTTAATGGTTATATGAGAGTCTTGACCTCATGATAGAAGTAACAAGTCAATAAAGATATATTTTTTAGCTCAAAAGATCATGTTTTCACCATATGAAGGCCTCAAACTTGAGGAATGCAAACCTCTAGGGCTACATCCCTGTAGGTTTGAATTTTTTTATCATGTGAAATACATTGAAATGTGTCTCAAGATTTATTTAAAAACTTTAATGGTGAAATAAATTTAATAAACTTATACTTGGATAAGTATCAAGGTCAATGGTTAAGGTGTGACCTCAAAGACAAATGCTCAAATCACCTAATTAGGCCTATAAGCAAAACAAGAGAGAGAGAGAGAGAGAGAGAGAGAGAGAGAGAGAGAGAGAGAGAGAGAGAGAGAGAGAGAGAGAGAGAGAGAGAGAGAGAGAGAGAGAGAGAGATTTTTCTAATGATGAAGGATATTACAAGAGATTATAAGGTTTAAAATAAGGCACTGAGTCCTCAAAAATGTAAAAAATGATCATTGAATATACAGTGATTTATTATTTAGATCTTAAGAATCCAAAATGCAACCAAAATCTTGGTCATCGCTTACTAAATTATTTAAGTAATTGAGGTTGGTCTCAAACTTGAAAAAAGAATACAATACATAAAATTAGGATTAGAGTTTTGGGTGAAATAAATAGGAATGAAACCACTAAAATCAATGTGAAACCTATGAATAATTTTAGAGAAGGATGATTAAATAAACTTCACTTGAACTCGGTATACATAGTCAGTTTTGTACCTATAACCCTATCTAGAGTGAGAGGTGTCTTTTTGTTGTTAGAGGAAAAGATGTTTGATTACAAGGAATTCATATGAAAATTAATTATATAATTTTATTATGACATAATATTACCCTCATGGCCAATTAAATGATGTAAATGTTGATAGACTTGTATAGGCATGTTGAGCCTAAGATCAAACACATAACTTGCATGTACAATAATGAAGAGAATATTTGATGGATGGTGAAATGGAGACCTAAAATACCTAATAGGGTGTTTATAAATTTATTGAAACATTTCATGATGGTTTAATAACCTTCATTAATTAATAAAAAGGCTAACACAAAGAGGTAAGGTCACTAAAAGTAGTTTGCTTGATAACCCTAGCCTGAGCAATTGAAGGATATCATAGGGTTGAAGAGATATATGGTAGAAAAAACCATTACAAAAATTCAAGTGATATGGTATAGATCTCTTTGAGGTGTCTCTAACCCAAACCAAACATTTTTACTCCTTTTGTAAACTCATCTCTCTCTTGACCTCATATAATGCATACTTAGTCACTCGAGAGGCATCAAGTTTTGCTCAGATATTGTAGAAAAAGATGCATGGTGACTAAAGTTTTTATAGGTGGTTTATAGGGGTTATGCCTTAGAAGCTTTAGGCATTTTTTTTCAAGTTAGTGGCCTCTTATTTATGAATCATTGTTAAGACTCTAAGATGCTTATAGGCTACCAACAAGCTCTCTATTGACTTGATGGGATAAATAGACCTTTAAATGACTTAAAATGGATTGGTATGACCCTGTAATGACCTTTTTGACATTTTTAGGTCCCATTATCATCTTCTCAAGTAATATTTGGCACATATAAAGGTAAAAGTGTACAAAATTGGCCTACAAAGCTTGGCTATAGGCTTGTGATTGAGGGTGCATAGTATGAACTGGTATCTAAACAAAGTATCAAGGCCTATCATACATGATAATATGTCACATGATTATATAAAAACCTTTTTATTTCTATCACAATTATATATGGGCTATCCAAGTCATCAAATTAGACAATAAGGTAATAAATGTATCATTTTCCTAGTCATGAACCCTATCTCAAGCCTATGGATTACTTCAAGAGACCTCAATATCAAGGTATTAATTTTAATTAAGGATTTTTAGGTTTAAAAAAACCATTTCCAAGATTCATATCCTAAAAAATTCTTACCAAACCACTTCAATCACTTCTCAACCTTATTCAAGCACTTAAGCTAGGGTTTTAGCCATTTCATGGTTCACCCATCAATACAAGGTATTAGGGACATAAATTTGGCATAGATCATGTTCGGGGGATGGGTAAATTTATTAGAAAAAATTTAATTATTTTCATATGTGTGGAAGTTAATTTAGGACAAATTTCAATTTCTAGGCATGGAAACCTAATTAAGACCTAATTAAGGAGAGAGATAGGGTTAAAAAGACACTTCCATTCAATTTCATGTCATGAAATTTTGGATGGAGTTATAAGGTGATATTGGTTACTCAAAAATATCTTTATTTATCCTATATATTTTTTAATTATTATACACGAGAAGTTTTACATGTTTTCAAGGTTAAAAGGAATTTAGTGCAAATGAGAGCTTAAAGTGCGAAAAAAGGTATTGGTGAGCATTTAATATATTAAAATGGATTTATTAAATATTTATTTGACTGATAAATTTAATCCATTTATAGATATTGCATTTTTAATTGTTAAATCAATAATTGACACTTATAAGCAAGGATATGCTTAGTAAGGCCAAGTCTGCTTAAAGACACCTAAGATGTGTAATAACCATTGCAATGTCAGTTTTAAGACTTTCTTAAAAAAATTAAAAGTTTAAAAGAGTAGATAAATATCAATTCAACATAACTTTATGATTAATAGTGCCACTTGTCACCTCATAAACCAAGAGAAGGGACTATTTTTTTTAACAAGATCAAGGTGTCAAGCAAGTTTGAAACTCCCATGCCACATAGAAGAGAAAACCATCTTCAAAAGAGAAACACTTTTCTTAGATACCTAATGGGAATATTTCATAACTCCTTATTAATTTTAAATTTCTTGATTGACACTTTTCACCTCTCTCTTGTGCCCTTATCTTTTCTCTCTCATTTCTCTATAAATTCAAGCTTGATAGGCTATGTATTCATCCTACACTTGGGTATGGAAAATCCCTACCCATTTTCAAACCTATGATCAATGAGAAACTCCTAGTTAAACCTCTTCTTATGAAGTGTCTAAGTGCAGTGTGAAAGGTTAAGTGAGTTTTCTTATCATTAGTTTTATTTTATGACCCATTAATTATTCCTCCTAGCCTAAAATCTATCAAAAATGTTAATATGAAGTGTTAATGTAGAGAGGTATATTAGGAGTAGTGTTTATTGAAGTTAATCTCATGATTAATGTGCACATGTAGCTGGTTGGTAGTGGTCAAATAATTTTGGTGCATCACCTCTATTAGAGTAGATTTCTCTCCCTTTTTTATAAAAAGTTTATATATTATTAAATGATCTTAAGTGATACATAAAAGAGAACTATCCATATAAACTAGAGATTTAATCTACTTAAATGTCACCCACAACCTAGGATTGTCTCCATGTTATCCCATGTTTAAAACGCGTTAAAAATATTCCAAGTGTGAAAATTTTGGATATAATATTTTTGACATGATCTATGAGACTAAGATCCAAATTATTTGAAGTATTTTTGGTGTTGTCCTTCTACATTTCAGCCTTTACAATCATTTACAAACATTAATGGTAACATAGAGCTCAATCAATCGGTTCTATTAGCCTAGGCATTTCATTCAAAGTAAGTTGTGTTTTCAATTCACTATCTCGATGAGGTTGTTATGGCTGAGTTTTAAGTTAATTTAAATTTCATGAAAATTTATGGTGTATATCAAACCAATTGCATTACCTATCAACCTTATAATGAGCCTTATCAGTCTTATAATGAACCTTACCAATAGTATGATGATTTATATTATTCCTATAGTAATCCTTATTCACCTCACTATGACCCTAATTATATATCGCATTAACCTTATTAACATTTTTATCATCCTTACTATCAAAAGCATCATTCTTTTCCTCCTTATGAGCCATATCAATCCTATGATCATCCTACACCTCCCCCACATGGCTATGATAATACATATGAACACCCTTGTCTTAAACCATGCTACCCTCCTTCCCTCCCTCCATTATATTCTTGACATAATTAAGATGGAAAGAAAGAGATGGATACAAAGATATAGAATTTACAAAAAGGGTTTGTTCAAATCCTCAACATGAGGATGTTATTGGGATATTTACAACTGAATCTAATGATCCATTAAAGAGGAATGAGTTGTGTACGTTTGTATTAGATAAGATGGATATTTGGTGAAGAAAATAAACTAGGTCTGATCAGATGTGTCAAGATACCTCTTATGTTCCTTATCATCCTTATTATCCTCCATATCCTCATGATGCCGTTAACCATCCTCAAGAAGATCTATTTCAAGGGAGTATAGAAAATCAAATTGAAGTCTTGGAATTAAAAATCATAGAGCTTGAATCAAACCAAGGTTTAGAATTTGAAAACAAAGAAGACCACATGCCCATTCAAGCCCCATTTTCCCTTCCTCAAAAAACTAAAGCTTTTAAATCTTATAAGTATATCAAAGAAGTTATTCATGAAAAGAATGAGGTCTTAGTTAAGAAGATTAGAAATCAAGTTACACAAGTAAATGAATTTCAAGGAGACTAGAAGAATAATAGAGTGGTTTTTGAGTAAAATGAGACACTCATATCAAAATTAAATTTTCTCTCTCTTCAATAATTCTTACAAGAATATTTCATCTCCAAGACCTCAAGTTGTAAGAGTACTCCCTTGGTTCCCAAGCCAATTCATGAGTAATCTACCATAATTCATACTCCCTATAGTGGGATTCAGGTTCTGATATTTTTTTAAAAGTATGATATCTTAATGATCTTAAAATATATGGAAATAGTCATCATATTAGTGCCCTAAGCTTTACGAACAATCGTTAGGAAGGTAGGGTCATTTAAAATTACCTATAAACCCCACATGCTCAATTTCTCTACTTGAAATAATAGTTTTAGACTAGTTTGTGGCATGGTAGTAATTATAGAGGATTTATAAGGTTTTTAAAAGTATCTTACATGTTTCTCCAAGTCACACTTGGCATTTGTGAGTCCAATTTGGCAATAAAGCTCTTCTTTTACACAGTTTACAAGATGACTATCATGGTCTTTTGTCTGTTTCAAGGTTTTAAACAATCAAGGAACATGGATGAAGGTTTCCAATAATATTTCACTCCTCCAAATTATATATATCTCCATAAATTATTTTCCATTTCTTTGCTCCAATACCATTCTGTCCAAGCAATATATAGTTTTTTCTCACTTTAAAGACTGTGTGTGAAGGCTACTTGAATGAAAGTGATTTGTAAGAGTTATGTTCTACATTTTAGGGTTATATGAGAGTATTGACCTCATGAGAGAGGTAAGGATTCAATATAGAGATAATATCAATCATTGCAGATCATGTTTTCACTATATGAAGTTTTAAAACATGAGGAATGCAAGCTAAAGGTCTGCAGATGTGTAGGTATTCATTTTGATTTTATGTGAAATACATTAAAATGTGTCTCAAGATTGGTTTGAAGACCATGTAGATGAAGCTCAGACCATTTTCTATAATGAAAATTGGTTTACTATAAATCTCACCACACCAAACTAGTGCAAAGTTTGGTGTGGATGATCAAAGTAGAGAATGCAATATTGAACACTCTCGTGGGCACTGGATGGGTCTAACTAGAATGAAAAATGCATGAGGGGTCTTGTAGATTAAATATTGTCAAGAATCAGAACTACAAAAAACTAAATTTCTAAAGACCAAGATTTAAATGTTCAGATACCTGAATATGAGAAAAGGTCTCAATGGCATTGATGATCTATAGAGGCTCGATGGAAATAATAGGTTGGGTACATAAAGAAATATAAAGAACTACATGTAAATGTCTAAATGTAGGTATATGGTAGAGCATTGATAAAGGATGGACAAAAGCAATAGAGGAGTATGACCACATTCAAAAAAAATGTGGATTCATTATATACACGTGGCAGAAGACCAATTTAAATCGCACAAAGAATAGCTTAGCCGTTAGAAACTTACAACAATTGTGATTGATTTGTTCAAATATCGTCGATATCAAAAGCTCATCAAACATAAAGGATGGAAAATAAAATAAAATAAAAAATAAAAAGAATCACATATAATTAAAAATATTCTAGCTGCTATTTTATAAAATTGATGATTGCACTAAGGAGATTGCCAATAATGAAAATCAAATTCAAAGATCAGAAGATTAAATATCTTCTTTCAACAAGGTAACAAAATAAAAGGTTGTCATAAATAAATTAATAATAAAAAATCACATAATTTTCACCTAGTTAAATTTTGAATAAGAGAATTCTTAGTCAAACATTTAGACAACATCTCTTACATAATAGTAGGCTACCAAGTTCCTTTCTAAAAACATATTTTTTCCAAAATGTATATAATTCCATTTCTATAACAAGGATTGTAATTTTATTTATTTATTTAGGATAGATACAATGAAAACTAATAGTATATTATCAAAATATGATGGTACATCAAGAATTACAAGACTACTAACATAACATAATATTGTTTTCTCTATCTAACTTTGGATTGTACACACTCATACATGGCTGAAAAAAAGATCTCATACATTACATGTATATGTATATATATATATATATATATATATATATATATATATATATATATATATATATATATATATATATACATATTTTCCAAAAAAAAAATAGGGTTATCAAGGTCATAAAATGGAATAATTATCATGTAACAATCCAAGGGTTAGTTTATCTCCTTATAAGAGTCCCTACTTAATCTACCATGAGTCAAAATTCTGATTAATATTTCAAAAGAGTATTCTAAACTTGAGAGATTTTAAGTCTTTGTACTATGAACTTTTATTAAGAATGTCACATAGTGGCCAAATCCATAATTTAATATTTTAAATTTTCATATTTACATTTCATATACATAAACTTTATCCAAAAAAATGCCAAAGGCCAAAAGATTTTGACCACACTTTGTTACCAATGTGTAACACCCTCTTTGTTCTACTTCTAAAATTGACAAAAATAATTAAAAAGAATTGCTTTGATTAACTTAATTGTTATTTTAAAAATCTAACGATCTAGTTAAATCACCAAAAGGCATACCTCTATTTATAATAACAAATATTTTGTTTGAAATCTATTTATAATATTTTTTATTATTATGGTTGATCTAGCGAGTTAGACTCTATATGTAAAAATCTAAAACCATGTTATGATCCTATGATTTTTGGGTTATGGGCCCATGGTAGACTACTTCTTCCAAGTTTGGGGTCATGATTATCTCATTAAATCTTCATTTCCCTTGCTCAAGATAATGCCTTCAAAATTTAGTCATAAAAAATATCTATGGTTGAAAATTATGTCTAGACATTTTCCTCAAGGTCACCCTTCATCTCATGTTTGTATAGTGTGAAAATCACTTTGATCACCCAATTAAGGCATAAACACATAGGTTAATTAATCAATTAATCTCATGAGATAATGCATGGATCATATGGCTCAATATTGATAATATTATATGGCTTACATGAATCATTAAGTACATTTTAAATGGTGAGAAATGTTGCATACTTATTTTTATACCATATATGTGGTATTTATGGTTTGATAGGTAAGATGTTAATTAATTTTTAATGAAGTAATCATAGGATAACATAATTGAACAAGTCATTCGACTTACTTGTTAGGTGATGGTATGTCCCCTTAGCTAAGAATATAATGTAACGTGGCATCATCTCATGTAGTTACAATTGGGATCAAGCATTTAAATTTTCATATGCTATTTCCATATGAGTAAGAACCATAAAAACACTTGTTGTCTTATCATTCGATCACAAGATCAAGGGGTTAATGACATATAAAAAAGACAATGATTTAATTTATGCTACTACATTGTAAATTTAGTACACATGGATTTGAGTGGGGTTCACATCTATATTCAATGGGGGTTTTATGTTTATGTTGTGATGCCAACCCACATGGTAGCAAGAGATTGCTTCACAAGACCCAAATTATTTCTTACTATAAATGCCTGAGAAGAATTCCATGAGATTACAACATTATATTATGTGGCACTAAACAGTGTGGTTTCACCCCTTAGACAAAGTAGCGGGGTTGTAAAATCACAACATGTGGCATATAACACCTGATTCAATTTCATGTAAGATCGTCTGACTACACAAAATGTTTAACTTAACAAAAAATAGTGAAAATTCACCAAGTGGCAAATAGGGGACCAAGTATGAATTTTTCCCTTATAAAATTTTTCAAATCCATGCCTTGATGTGATGAAACTTCATGGTAAACCCAATTCTCTATGCCCAAAACATGAATAACCATAAAATATATAAAAAAAGAGACCAATGTCATGTTAAAATCAAGTCATTGATCAATCTAAAAAAAACAAGTAAAAAATATGACCAAAATAACATAATCCAAAAAAATTATGCCATTCGACTAAAAAAATGCCCATGATCAAACAGGATAAATGTGAAATCATAAAGGTAAATAAATTTTTTTATATCAATTTAAAAAGTAAATAGAATAATACCAAATTTATGTCCATGTAACTAACGCCAAAACATAGGTGACCATATACAACTAGGCATATAAATACTAGATTAAGATTTGAAGTCCAAATGATAAAGGATGACCTGAGACAAAATATTCATAGAAATATAAAAAAGTAAACTAATAAAAACATTTTCCATTAAGTTTATTTTATGCCTTTGGTTCCAAAGGTATCCTTCTCATGCATATATAAAATTTGTAGCCATAATAGTAAAAAGTTTGTTTAGTCCTCAAAATAAAATTTCACTCTTAATCCATATATGTCAATTATTCAAAGGCAAGGGATTTAATACCTCAATAATTTATATAGCTAGTTCAGTTAAATTTTATTTCATTAATTCGAAAGGAAGATACTTACAATCTAGGTTTAATAGATTATAATAAGTTATATGATTCTAACTTATATCTTCTTTCATACTTAAGGCCTTCCTTTATTTATAAAAATAATTGTATCTCCTTCTGATTCATTTGTTAATGATGATAATATACAATATTAATGACATATTTAATCCTTATGATAATTGATTGATATAAAATCCATTTGTAGATTACAAGTGTTCATTAATTTATCCACTTTTACAACCAAAGATACATATATTCATATATAATTTATTTTTGGATTGATCATATTATTAAGATAATAACTTAATTATCTCATCTAATTTTAATAAGAAGTAATCTAATTATATTTCTAGATGATACCTCACATTAATAAGGAAATAAATAGTTATAATTTACCCCAAATGATATTGGCTTTCTCTTATAAGAACATAAATTTACTACTTTAACTATGAGGCTATTCCCAAATCATACAACAAAAAATAGAGTTTAATATGCTTATAGATGCAATAATTCATCAGTCACATATTCTATGGATAGTTAAACTATTTATGTGAGATATACATCTCAAATGTGCAGGTTGGTCCAAATTTTGGAAAGCAATCAACACAATTTCTAAGCCTATGACTAATCCACTTTCTTTCACTATTAAAGACTAGTGGTCTATATTATTATTTAAATGAAAATAATATTAGGCCACTCACATAAATGGGTTACTTTTGTACTTCTTATAATCTCCCTTTGCTTGAATAAGAGGTCCATTAAACACAATAAGCAAGTATAATATTCTTACAATGTTTAGTGCATTTTACAAGAGAGTAGAACAAAGTTAATTAACCTTATTATTTATTAATTAATTTTAATAAAATAACAATTTAAAATACACAACTATACCTAAGTATGAATTATATTAAACTATAACATATGTGTTTATTCCTAGGGAATTAAAACATAGGGTTCTAAATGAAACAACCCAAGAAAAATTGGAAATTATTGACAAAGTACATAATGAAACTACATGAAGATCCCAGTATACCACTCTATAATGCATGACACATCAACACAATCTTACACTAGATGAATAGATAACCCATAAATAGATCAGGTCAATGAGACACTTATACTAGGTTGACCATTGCTAGAGGATTCCATAGAGAAAGGGGTTGCCTAAGAGATGATACACCATTACAGGGGTATTAGTGTGAGAGTCCACACTAATAGGCATAAACTTTAAAATTCACTTGGTTTCCCCATTAAACCACTTAAGGATCCTCAACAAAATATAATCATATGACAACCCTATACGATTATGTTTTGGAAACTCACTAGGCAAGGAGATTCACTCAAGCCGACAACTATCCTTAACAAGGATAATGACATAGGGTAAGATTCAACAAAAAAATAGGTTATCTTACCATATATGATTAAATATATAATCCTAATAACAAGGAGGTATTGTAACAAGTGTAATGGGTCCTGAAAGGATAACTGATGGTATGATCCAACCAAGCTTCGGCTTATGCCAAACTTACAACATTTTAAGATCATCTAGTAGTTAACAACAATCTACTACCATGGTGACCAAATATAATAATTTGAGGATAGAAATTTTGGGTCATATAAGTGATGATCAGTTCATGTTTTTACCCTATTAGATCATTATGACATACTTCATAACCTTAGGGGTCATTATACCCATGATCTATTGCTTAGTGAATTCCATCCCATCATATACGGCCTAATAAGATGAATAAAATTATCATGGCATGAGATATACAAATTCCTATTTACTAACATGAATGCTTGACATATATTAAGCCATAGTGCATATGCATAAAAGGTCATAGCATCCTTAATACTCTCACTAGGCATGTGTGAACACATCCATATGACTTGTTACCTAGCAACAGATCAACACTAGTTGTTAAAGTGTACCAACGTAAATTTTGTTATCCTATTAGAATTATATTAATGAATTCCCAACCATAGGGTCCTCACACTAATAATTCATTGCAACTCTTTAACTTAAGAATAATGAATGATTTAACCAAAAGAGCAATGACTTATTTGAATGATAATTCATTCATTAGGCTAATTACTATGTCATAAATTTAGACCATCTATGGCTATATTAATGAATATTCAGTTTCCATAAAATCACTACTTGCATATGACCAACTAAGTATACCAAGAGCAATGTAACAAATTATAAATGCATTGAGCATTGGAGCATCAACTCACAATTCTACTTAACAATCATTTATTATGGTTGATTTCACTTAATCCCAAGTTAATAATAACCCATATAATTGACTTGTGAGTTAAGTATGGCTTCATGCTTACATTACCAAAATGGAATATGGTTGTATCATTCAATATCAACAATGGTAGTATCATGAGATAAGGACATCTATTAATTTGGATTTACAGGTTGATGTGAAGGTATAACCCATTGAAAATAGTGTTATAAAACAAGTTCTACAAGGAATAACATAGTGCATTTACATTATAATTTTCAACACTTAATAGTACGATGTGGTTGTATTATAACATGCATGAATACATATACAACGTGAATCTATACACTTAATTACTTAAGCAATAGGTGTTCCCAAGATTAAGATTTTTATTTTATATATAACTAGAATGTTTCAAGCACCCTACATGTTACCAATAGAGAAGTAAATACAATATCCATCTCACACACATAATTTAATAGTTGTGGCTAGATGAGTAACATTAACACATATATATAATTTTTCCAGCCATGGGTATTATAGCCTTATGTAGCAAAACAATAGAATATACCTTCTCAAGTAAGGAGAATTCCAAATAATGAAAGCATAACCATGCTTAAAATAGGAAATTACTCAAATGTACAATTTTAATTTACATGATAATCCTTAATATAAGGATGTTGGTTATAATTAAGAATGAAATATTATAGAATATAATACATAGTTTCATACAATAGACTACATCACCAAGTCTAATATCACATGAATAGAGTTAATATAATAACTTGGACAACCTTCAAAGGTTGATATTTTAAACATAAGAATATGTATACAAGCTTGGAGGCTTTGCATATGAAACCTCTCATGCTATCATACAATACATATGTTTGAATCAAGCTAACAATATAAATTATATCAACTGCAACAATTATTTCATTGCAACAAATCAATAAATAACTTAACATCTCTAAACCCCTCGAGGAACAACAATGATGAAAACATCCTTTCATAGGGGACAATTAAATCAGGAAAGCAAATAATAAGTGATGGCCAATTGAATAAAATCCTTGCACTGAAAGGGGGTAAATAATGTGTTAGTGTAAATTTGAAAATGCGAATTTCCTCCCTAGAAAAAATTCTGGAAAATAAATTCTACTTTAATAATACCATAATAGCAAGAGAGAAAAATAATCTAATGAACTTAATTTCATAATGATCAATTATGGGAAGCTCAAAAAACTAATGCTATGCTATTTTTAAAAAGAGTATTCATGAATGGACCATCATATAAAACTTCCAAACAAGAAAAAATGATGTAAAACCAATTAGCTTATTCATGTCAAGAACAACCATGCATATAGAAAACATATAGACAGTTACAACAACCAAGAGAGTTCTTATTCTCATCTCATCATGACTAGTTAGATAATTTCAATGGTTCATTTTTCCCCCATGCACGTACAACCATCCAAGGTAAAATAACATAACTAAAAGTACATGGTAACTGATTTCCTCTACATAATATGAAATATTAGCATTTCTAGCCACCAATAAAGGGAAGATAATGCCAAATGTAAGACATGAGAGCAATTTAAATATCAATGTTACCACTTATCATTGTAAGAACGACCTCTCAAAACCATCATTTAACAAAATTTAAATCTAAATCTAAACATTACTACTAAGAACAAAAATAGATTCATTTCACCATTTCTTCATAAAATAAATTGTCTTACCATACAAAAGCACAACCAAGTAATTGTACACTGACTAGTTTTTGCTCTTTTCTTATTTTCATACCAAACCATACAAACTTAAAAAATACAAGATCAACAAGCCCCATATCTAATAAGAGAGTATTAAATATTAAAACCTCATAAGCATGTTATGGATGCATGATAGGAAGATAAAATTGAATTTTGAATTTTAGTGTTAAGCTATAGTAATTTGTCAAATAAATCCAAATCTTGTCATACCAAAAGTAAACATAGCTCAATAGGAAAAGTTTGATTGCTACCATTTCACTTTAAATGGAAACCTATGTGAACATAACCATAATAGCAACATAAGGGTTTATGGAAAGAATTTTCACATACTGTCAAAAAGTAGAACCATGTTTTCACTATAATTGTTATGGAAATCAGTTGAAAGATACATCTATTATTATCACTACCCATAAGGATATTAAATATTTAAATTTACATTATAAGTTTTCTAAATAATTGAGGTAATTTTTATACTAAGTGGTAGAGTCAAATTGGGGAAAAATTATCACCTCAACAACATGTAAGGAAGGTATGTACATGTTTTATATTGAAATCATCAATGTACAAATATGCAAAATTTAAATAAATTTACCAAATAATTCAATCCAAAATTTATTAAAAAATTTAGCCAATTCATCATACTATCATATTAAAATCAAGTAATCCTTTGATCATGATAAAATCAAGAAATCATTTTGGCTTAATAAAATAAGAAACCAACTAACTCACTCAAAAAAACTAGATTCTCATAAGAGGTTTTTACACACAAACTTTACTCATAAAAACCCTCCTATACCTGGTTGTGACATAAATCCATGTGGGTATGGAAAAACATACCCACATGGGTGTATTACCCAACAGGTTTCTCAAAAGAGCTTAACAAAACTAAAATAAAATATATTTTACAAAATATAAACAAAGAAAGAGATCCACATGTATAAAAATTATTAAAAGTGGGGTTTTTATTTTAAATCTTGTCTCCCATTATGGTGTCATACCAATAAAAATATAATCAATACAACCTTTGTGTCCATCTCTACCTTTCTTTCATTCCATATTACTTTATTTTCCTCCTCTGCCTTCCATGCCTTTCTTCCTCTCTTCCTGCTATGCATCCCTCAATTTACCCCATCATGGCTTCTCAAAATGTGGCCTAAAAGCCTTTCATTTTCTCCATATTCCCTTTGCCTCTCTCTTCCCTCCTCCATCTTAGGTAGCTAAACATAACCCAAACCCTATCACTATACTCTCCCAAAGGGTCAAAAACTCCATTCTAAATTCTAATTCCTAGCCAAGTTCGTGGCCAATGGAAAAAAAAGTTTCACCCAACAATCAATTTTGCATTAAAGAGGAAGCATAATTTCAAAAATAGATTTACTAATTTATTCTAAACTGAATTATATGGAAAACCCACATAATTTGAGGTTAAGGGGTAATGCAATGTTTATTTTGGTTTATCTTGCTACCCCATATAGGTGTCCGAGGCACCCTCCTTCCCATACACAATGCAACATGTCAATAGATGTCAACAATTTAAAAAGGACCCTTTATTTACAAAACCACACATTTAAGACTGTTATATTGCCTTTTAATAGCCAAAGTTTCATGCCCTCAT
>JARHVA010001731.1:3022500-3037500 GCA_037957365.1 Torreya grandis
GGTTGACTAGCAATGCTTGTCTTAATGAAACATAATCTCAAGTAAAGGATGAACTTAGCTAATGCTCTAGGTGAATATTACATCATCATCATGAAAATCATAGTTTCCACAAACACAATACAATTGTAATCACAAAATTCATCCTCATGGATGTCGTGTGTGTGTGTGTGTGTGTGTGTGTGTGTGTGTGTGTGTGTGTGTGTGTGTGTGTGTGTGTGTGTGTGTGTCGATGAGCATCATGACATCCTCATGAATGTCAAAACTCAATTTAAAATTAAATAATCATCACATAGATGTGAAACATAACCAAAAAAATCATCACCACCTTATAGGATTAATACATACCCATGATTAAATAAACACATCATGAAATCAAAATACATATCTATACACTCAAGAACTTCTAGATTTTTGAGTGACAAAATTGAAAGCTCCCTCATTCAACTTGAAGGGACAAAATCACATAACAAGATAAGCCTAAATTTAGTTGAATACATTTAATTTTATCAACTTAGTATTATGATATGTAATATTTGTTCGCTTCTAGAATATCATGGTTACAATTTTACCTACCATAACCATGTTTCCACCCCAAAAACCTATCTCTTATACGTCTATTACTTTGAAAAAAAAAGTCTTCCTAAGCATTAAACATAATACTTGGCAATTTTGTTTGCTTAATACAATCGATCAGGTACAGTAATACACAAGCAAAGTAAGAACTTATAATTACTTGTCTCAGTTGTCAATAATTCTAGCTAGATGAACTCATATTTTATCCACATCGAGTGATAATAAAATAGTAAAAATAAAAAAGGATCATCTATTTGATGTTCCTACAAAACCGTAAATAATCTATCAATGCATTACAAGTCTATTTATGTTTCAAATCTCTATCATGGCACAAATCAATCAATTTAACTGACATATATACATACCCACTAAACAAAATGGTTACATACTTGTAACAATTCAACATACCTTTATAAAATTTTGCCATCATGGATCCCCAAAAGGAAAATTTCTTGTAATGACATTGATCAAATAAGAGAAACTTAAACCCATGGAGACATTATTACTCTGCTTACAACCATGAAACTTATGGGAGTAATGTTTGTTACTTAATTCTAGCATTGAACTCTCAATAAACTGAATCGAATACTCAGTTAACTAAATAATAAATTACATTAGTCTTACCTATGGGGATAGCAATGGTTATCACCACCATTCCTACTTTTCATCCCTTAAAAGTCTCAATACATTCCCTAACAACATAAAAATTCAAGATTGACTTATCCACCCACAAAGACAAGCTCCCCATACCGAAACTAGCCCTCCAAGTTAGAGTTAAACAATTGGTCCTCCCAAGGTCATAATGTTCCAAGTATCTAGTGATGAGATACCCATACAACCCATCAAAATATACCTAACACCATTCCCCCTTATTCTAAGAGTGAAGCATTTACCACTTATCTCCCATTGACCTACCCATACAAGCCAATGGTCGATAAGTGAGGCTTACCCAAATGCAACCAAAATAGGGAAGGGTCAACCCAACCAAGGTAAAGGAAAAGAAAAACATCCATTATGAGTAAATTATTCTTCCAACACACCAATTTCACACAAGAACACCAATTCAATCACTCTAGCTATCAAACCTTATAGGTTGATATACTCGTGCATACACAAATCATGCATCAGCTGCACCATCAACTTTTTTTCTTATATAAGTAGGTGGAAGGAATATCTTGAGCTCATTAACTCTTGGTCAAAAACATTCAACACCCTCAAATGTAGTCCAATCCAATTGCCTAATCAATTACATATTGGGGAAATTCTCAAGGAAATATTCGTAGGTTTACGTAACACATGTTCTTATTTCCAACCATGCCTTAAATATATTCTCAAGTTATTACAATTCTAAAGATGAATTCTTCCTACCTTTTATGCCACCAATCCCTTAGATTTAATCAACTTGAGCACCAACTAATCTGACCTTATACTTGATTTGATAATCATTAGATAACCAATATAAGCATATTGCCATTTACAATCCTCACTTGGAATAGAAACTAGTAGTAACCCAAAAATAAGTACAAATTAATTTAGTTACAAAATGATTTAACATTATTTTGAATTTCAATAAGTGATAAAATAAACATTATTCTCCAAAAGACTCAAAACACAAGCTCTTATACTAGATGAAATAACAATACTTTTTTTAAGAATTTATTGACAAAGTACACAATAAAACCATGTGAAAAACCCACTACACCACTTTACCATGCATGAATCATTAACATGGTCTTACATTAGATGAGTAGACAACCCATAAATGGATCGAGTCAATGAGATACTTATGCTAGATGACCGTCGTTAGAGAATTTCGTAGGAAAAGGGGTTGCCTAATAGATGATACATAGTTCAAGGGGTATTAGTGTGAGGGTATACACTAATAGCCATCAAACATTTAAAAGGAACTCAATTTCTTAATTGGACCACCTAGGGATCCTTATCCAAATATAAGCATCTTTAAACCCTATATGGTTATGATTTGGCAACTCACTAGTCAAGGAGATTAACTCAAGACTACCGGTATCCTTAAAAAGGATAATGACATAGGGTTAAATTTAGCGCAAAAGTGAGTTATCTCACCATCTATTATTAAATATATAAGTATGATATCATGGAGGTATCATAATAGGTGTAACAAGTCCTAAAAGGGGAACCAATGGTACCATCCAACCAAGCTTTAGCTTATGCAAACCTTAAAACATTTTCAAATCATACAGTAGCTAACAATAATTTGTTACCATGGTGACTTAATATAGGAATTTGAACATAGAACCTTTGGGTCATATAAGAAAAGATTGGTTCAGGTTTTTACCCCATTATATCATGATGCCATTATTCATAACCTCAAGGGTCATTACACCCATGCTTCATCACTTAGTGAATGCCATCCCACCACATATGAGCCAACAAGACGAAAATAATTATCATGGCATGAGATATCCAAATTCCTTATTGCCAACATGAATGCTTGATGTCCACCAAGCCATAGTTCATATGCATAAAATGTCATATCATCCCTAATATTCCCATTATGCAAGCATGAACACATCCATAGGAGTTGTTACTTGCCACAAGATGAACACCAGTTGTTAAAATGTACTAACATAAATTGTGTTATTCAGTCAAAATTATATTAATCAATTTCAAACCATAGGGTCATCACACTAATAATTCATTCCAAATCCTTAACTTAAGAAAAATTAATGATTTAACCAAAAGAGTAATGACTTAATTGAATGTCAATTCAGCCATTAGGCTAATTACAATGTTATAAATATAAACCAACTATGGCTATATTAATGAATAACCAGTTGCCACAAAAGTATTGCTTGTATATGGCCAACCAAACATACCAAGAACAATGTAAAAAATTAAAAACATGTTGAGCATTGGAGAATTAACCCAAAATTTTAGTTAAAAATGATTTATTATGGTTGATTTCACTTAATCCCACATTAAGAATAACCCATATTAACTTACTAGTTAACTATGGCTTCATGCTTATATTACCAAAATTGAATATGGTTGTATCATTCAATATTAGTAATGGTAGTGTCATGAGACAATAAAATTCTTTAAATTGGATTCATAGGTTAATTTGGAGGTATAACCTACTAAAAATAACATTATAAATCAAGTTCCATAAGGCCATAACATAGTGCATTAACAATACAATTTTCAACACTTAATAGTATGATGAGGTCTCATTACAACATGCATGAATACATATACAAAATGAATCTATAACTTAATTGTTTAGTTAATAAGTGTTTCCAAGATTAAGATTGTTATTTTATATATAACTAGAATGCTTCAAGCACCCCACAATTACCCAACAGTGAAGTGAATATAATATCCATCTCATACACATAATTTAATAGCTGTGGATAGATGATTATTAATACATAAGTATAATTTTACTAGCCATGGTTATTATAGCCTTATGTACCAAACCACCAGAATATCCCTCCTCAAGTAAGGAGAACTCCAAAGAATAAAAGCATAACCATGCTCAAAACAGGAAATTACTCAAATGTACAACTATAATGTTATATGATAGTCCTTAATATAAGGATATCGTTATAGTTATAAATGAAATAATAAGAATATAACATGTAGTTGCATATAATATACAACATCACCGAATCTAATATCACATGAATAGATTTGATATAATAACCCAAACAACTTTGAAAGGTTGATAGTTTAAACATAAGAATATGTATGCAAGACTGAAGCCTTTACACAAGGAACCCAATGTGCTATCATACAATATAAATGTTTGAATCAGGCCAATGACATAATTTATATCAACTACAACAGTTATTACATTATAAAAACTCAATCAATAACTAAACATATTGAAACCCCTCAAGGATCAATAATAGATATCACAACCTTCCACATGTGACAATTAAATTAGTAAACTAAATAACAAGTGATGACCAACTGAATAAAATACCTACACTAAAAGGAGGTAAATAATGTGTCAGCATAAAGCTAAGAATATGAATTTCCTCCCTAGAAAAAATTATAAAGAATAAATTCTACTTTAATAATATTAGATGTGCAAGAGGGATAAACAATCTAATGAGCTTAATTCCACAATGATCAAATATGGGTAGCCCATAAAATTACTGATGTGCTATTTTTTTTAAGGAATACACATCAATGCACCACCATATAAACCTTAAAAATAAGTAGAAAAAATATAAATCCAAATAGCTTCTGTATGTCAAGAACAACCATGCATATAGCAAACATATGAATGGTCACAACAACCAAGAGAGTTCCTATTCTCATCTCATCATTACTAGTCAGATAATTTCAATAATTCATTTTTCCCCATGCAAGTGCAACCATCCAAGGTAAAATAACATAACTAAAAGTACATGGAAACTAATTTCCTCTTGGATAATATAAAACCTTAACATTTCCAACTATCAATAAAGGGAATATAATGCCAAATTTAGGACATGAGAGCAATACAAATATTAGTGTTACTATTTATCTTTACAATATCAACCTTTCACAACCATCCTTTCTCAAAATTAAAATTTGAATCTAAACATTACTACTAAGAATATTACAAAAGTAATTTCAACATTTATTCATAAAATAAATTGTCTTACCATAAAAAAACATAAACAAATAATTGTACACTAGTTTTTCCTCTTTCCTTATTTAAATACCAAACCATAGAGACATAAAAACCATAATATCAATAAGCATCAACTCTAATAGGTTATTATTATGTATTAAAACATCGTAAGCATGTTATGGATGCATATTAGGAAGAATAACCTGAATTCTAACTTTTAGTGTTAAGTTATCATAATTTGTCAAGTAAATCCAAATATTATCATATCAAGATTAAAAAAATCTCAAAAGGAAAAGCCTAATTACTACCATTTTTCTTTAAATGGTAGCCTATGCCAGCATAACCATAATAGAAACATGAGGGTTTATGTAAAGAAGTTTCACATAGTGTCAAAAACTATAGCCATGCTTACATTATAATTGGGATGGAAATCAATTACAAGATATTGAGAATGTGTTCTAAGGTATGCATTAATTTTTTATTGATGTCATGAAAGTGTCATTGATGTCATTCTAAGTTGTCTTTTTTGTTCTTTAAGTTGAGTTCATGAGCCATGTTCTTGACAAACCTGGTGAAAAGGCATAGGCTTGAAAGCATGTTGAGGTGAGAAGTATGGACTTATGTGAAGAATTTAATTAGTCTATAAGCATGTTATGAGGTTTTATGACATGACTATGATGTTTTGAGAATAGTACAAGAGGTTTCAAGGTATGATCAAGGTCTAATATGACTAGAAGTTCAAGGCATAGTGTGCAAAGAGACCTAATATGACCTAATGAGGGGACAAGTTCAATTACCAAGGTGTTAAAGATCATAAAATGAATGTATGATTTGTGATAGGTTGTGTCAAGTTTTTTGATGAAGTTTGAGGTCAAATTCTGAAGTAGAAATCATGAAATTTGGTGATGAGGTTTTTTGTGTGCATAGAATGAGGTGTTACAGACCTGAGATCATTTTTATTATGGTCATTGTCACATGAAACATTTTCATGATATCCTAAGTATTTAATGGATTTTTGGTAAGGATAATGGTTTGAATTTATTGAAATTATTGTTGGATTTGAGTGGAAATCCTTTATGAGCGATTGCTAAGAATAGAAATCAGTTAAACCCCTCCTAAAACCCTCATAGTGATCCAATATAAAACATATTGTTGTAAATGGATTATAATGTATTTTATGACCTATTTTTATGATTTTATCATGTATTGGGGTCTCCTAGGTTTTTCTAGGTGGAATTGGCATGTCAGAAGAGTGAATAGAAGGTACAGGAAAACCCTTGTTTCTTAGAGCTTTGATCTAGTAGGCCGGGTTAACCAAATCAAAGTATGATAGTTATTCAAGGTTGAATATTGAGACATATATTTTTAACATGGTATTTTATGAGTATATTTCATATCTAAAATATGTTAAACTAGACATGGAAGTTGGCCTATTACTGAAAGGGCCTAATGAGTAAGACAGTGAGAAAACTAGGTAGAAGTGAGAATGAAATTAGGGATGGGTTGAAGTAGATTAGGGATTGGTATAAATTAATGTAATAATTTTAAATAATTATATCACATTTAATATTTTAATATATGATTTTTTTATTCTCATACACAAGAAAAAAGTTGTTCTTAAAATGACCTATCTAACACAGTGAAGTTTGTGTAAGGTGAAAACATGAGATTGGTCTGTAAGAAAAATATTGATATTGAAACATATAATATATGTATTTAAATATTTTATAATTATTATAAATGATAATTAAATTTTATGTTCATAAAAGTGTTCTCATAGGTGTTCTAAGGCTTAGTTTTGATGACTATGTTTTTAGAGCTACAAGAATTTTTTTTTGTATCAGTGACAATGATGTTCCTGGATATTTTTACATAGAGTTGAATAATAAAATTAACATTAATTTATTATATATTCTCATATTTTATTTTTAATTTATTTACATTCATGATAAACTCATATGAAGGTGTGTAAAGACAAAGGTTCTTGACTAGGTATTTAAACCCTGTGTGTAGTTCTGAATAAACATATGAAAACTTTTGGTTTGAGGTATTCTACGCTATTTGGTGAAACAAAATGAACATGATGATAACCATAAGTTAATTGAATTTATATCCATGTTATTTTTTAATTATGTTATGTGTCAAATTTGAATGTATTCTTCATATTTTCAAGAGAAGGCCTAATTACAAGTAGACCTAATTGTGTGGTTCAATGAGTGAAATTAAATAAGTGGTGTTGGGGACCTAAGGTTAGATTATAATGGTTATAATTTAATTATGTATGAATTTTTTCATCCATTTTTGTATGATCAATGTGTTCCATGGAGGCCAAAATGAAATGTGTGATATGAGAAGGCCTAATTGCATTAGGTCTCTATTAGGCCTAATGGTGGTTTTGGCGCTTAAGGGTAATGACCAACCTATGTAGAGGTTTTTTCACTTATGAAATATGTTTTTAAATATATTCCAATGATTATCCAATTATCTAAAGTTTTGTTTTTACCAATATGGGTAAGAGCAAGAGTCAAGTATAAAGAGAAGGTCTAATAAGCCTAATTAACTAGTTAGAATATTGAGGACATGAGCGAATGATCTAGAGTTTTAGAAAATAGGTATAGGGCCTGAATAATATCATATATGTGTGATTATTATTTCATTAATATCTATATCTATTTATATATTTGATGAGTAAGGTCATGTGCCAAGGAAAGAGCTAGTTAATCGAGAAGGCCTAATGGCTATTTAAGAGAGATAGAAGAGTGAGAAGTGAAAATGAAGCTGTTAATATTAATTTAAGTAAGAAATAGGTATATAAAGGTTATTATAGGTTCTAGGTAACTGATTTAGTACTAATTTACCTAGGGGGTTTGTGCCTCACAAGTTTATGCTTGTTAAAAGATTAGTTGAGATGGTGTTTAACTAGTGAGGGGTTGGTACTCCTTGTGGGATTGGTACCTCACTAAATTTTTGATTCATTGCTTATAGGACTATATTAAAATAAATGTGTTGGTGGGTTTATTCTCATTAGGGTTTCCCACATAGATCTTGTGTTCATTTTTTATGTTCTTACTTCATGTTGATAAGAATGATTGATTATACCTTGTTATATCTCTAGATTTATTTGAATGATTAATGGATGATATATAGAATTGAAATAAGAGTTTTCACACTAATTCAACCCCTCCTCAGTGGTTGTGACTCCAACACAAGATACATATAATGTAATCACTACCCAAAAGGATATTCAACAGTGATATGTACATTATCATTTTTATAACTAACCAAGGTAATTCTTATATTAAGTGGTAGAGTCAAATGAGGAATATTTATCACCTAAATAGTATGTAAGGAAGGTATGTAAATATTTTATATTGAAATATTCAATTTACCAGTATGCAAAATTTAAATAAATTTACCAAATAATTAAACCCATAATATATTAAAAATTCAACTAATTCATCATTCTGGCATATTAAAATTAAGTAATCCTTTGAGCATCATAAAATGAAGAAATAATTATGGATTAATAAAACAAGTAAACATACCACTCACTTATAAAAACCATAGTCTCATAAGATGTTTTTACATACAAATATTATGCATACAAACCCTCCTACACCTTGTCATAGCATAGATTCATGTGGGTATGGAAAAACATACCCACATGGGTGTATGCCCCAATAAGATTCTCAAAAGAGATTGACAAAACTAAAATAATATATATTTTTTAGAATATAAACAAGGAGAGAGATTCACATGCTGTAAAATGAATAAATGTAGGGTTTTTTTTAATTTTTGTCTCCCACTATGGTGTCATACTAGCAGTAGCAACATCAATACAAACCTTGTGCCCAACTCTGCCTTCTTTTCATTCCATCTTGATTTATTTTCCTCCTCTACCTCCCACACCTTTCTTCATCTCTTCCTTCTATCCATTCCTTGATTCATCCCATCATGGCTTTTCAAAATATGGCTTGAAAACCTTCTATTCTCTCCATATTACCTTCACCTCTCTCTTCCTTCCTCCATATCAGGTAGTGGCTGAACACTGACCAAACCTTATATCTACACTCCCCCAAAGTGTCAACACATCCATGCTAAATTTTAATTATTATCCAAGCCCGCAACAAAGGTAAAATAATAAAGTTTCACCCAATAATTATTTTTGCATTAAAGAGGAAGCATAGTTTTAAACATGCATTTAGTAATTTCTTTCTAAACTTGAGTATATGGGGAACCCACTTAATCATCAGTTAAGGTGGAGTGAAATGTTTATTTTTATTTTGTCTTTATACCCTGCATAGGAATCCAAGACACCTTCCTTCCCATACGTGGCTCAACATGCTATTAAATATCAATAATTAAAATATAAACCTTTATTTATAAAGTCATGCATTTAAGAAGGTTATAGGGCCTTTCAACAGCCAAAGTGTCATGTCCTCATCGCTAAGTAGGTATTTTATAAACTAAGGATAAAACATTATCTATAATAATACAAAATTCCCTTTCATACATAAAACTATGAAACATTAGAGAGCTTTTTGAAAAAAATATGTTTATATACATATATATGTCTAAAATACTTATAAATAAATTATCCTTATATAGACACACACACATTGATAATTAAAATTAAAAAGGAAATCATTGGGTCTAATTTCAATCCCAATGTAAATAACATAACACTAGACCTTGATAACTTGGTTATACACTATGATCAATGGTGAGGTCGTCACACTAAATCCATTTTTTTCATCATTCTAATAATAAGAGCATCCATTCTATTCATTAATCAAAATAAAAAATTAAGTTAATTAGTTTCTTCAAAACTATCTATACCATTATTTAAACCAATATTTATATTTTTCATCAGTAATTTATACTTCATAAGTAAATGAAAATAGGGTATTTAGAGTTATAGCATATTATTTTTTTTATTAGAGCTTATTTATCGATTAGCAAGCTTCACTATGATATTGCTTTAATACCATTTATGACATCATGTGGTGTCATGATCCACCTATCCACCCACATAGATTTTGCATGTATTCCATAGGGTGAAACTAAGGAATACATATTGTTACTCTATCATCTATAGTTGAAACATTATCCACTTACTTATCTAAGTTTGGTTTAGTACCAAAACATTAAATGATGTTCAAACACTTTCCCTTTTCCATATAATTGAGTACACATTACACCAAGGTAAATAATTTTGGTTGAGAATCAATGCATTATAATAAATTTAGTTTAGTATTTTCTTCAACTGAATTTTTTATCTAGATTATTTTTACCTTGCCATGAAATTATGTATATGTTACACTAAGTGGTTTGATTTAACTGATTATATATACACCATAATACCTCTAGTTATTGCAAATATTTCACAATGGACACCTTGTCCTCTATTATCCAATGTGATATTTTGAATAAAATCGATCTGATATAACATTTTAACATGTTATTTGAACCTTTGTATTTACTTATTATCACTAACCTTTCTCTCTAAAAAAAGTATGTGTTTCATCCTTAAAGACTCCCCCTTCTAAAACAATTCCTTTCTTCAAATGGATTCCTTATTTATATCATATTCTTTCCTTTTCTCAAATATTCCTTGTGATCATTTATTGCTCAATATACCTTGAGCTTATCCCATAAATTCTTAGATTTTGTGGCATCCTAATTTTGAATTAAATATTACTTGTAGATGCATTTTTTCTTGGTTCACATTTATTTTCTATAGGCTATAGGGTCAACTATAATTTCTTGTAGTTTTTTTCCATCTTGTTTGCCTTTACTTTTGTTGATGATTAATTATTTTTCTTGTAATAGTCCACTTTCTTCTTATAGAAACTATCCTTAGCATAGTGGGTTATTGTTGGTCATTTATTTACTTAAAAACATATCAAACATCTTCTTTTGGATAATTTTATCCCACTTAAATGTTAATTTTTTTCCAACAACCATGGATTTAATCTAATTTTTATCCAGTTCTCTTATTTTCTATAGATGCCACTATGTTGTTTATGGTCTTAAAGAGATTATTTTACACATTATAGTTTCATTTAACCTTAAAGGATATAAAGAACTTGGATTGTCTTATAGTTTTATTTCCTTTCCATGTACACATGGATAATAGTATTTATAAACCAAAATTTATTTTTGTCTTTATGCCACATATGCATAAATGATAAGGACTTAGGCATCCAACATGCCATAAATTTGGTTCCACATATATTGAACCTCATTACTAATCTATATTTTGTATCTAGGCTCACTAAAGATATCATTTTATGAGACTCCAAATTGTGTTATGTCAACTCAAATGACACACAAATTTATTGAATTCAGACCCAATAAAAAAATTCATAGTTGATATATAATAAGGAGCCATTCAAAAACATCTTTATATTGCACATGCACCAAACTCATCAAATTAAATCTATGATATGAAGAGATAAAAATTAAATATCATTAATAAAATTATTATTAATAATCATAATAGTAAACATCCCTTATTACATGGTTCATATGATATCACCATATTATTTATGTATGTGTATGTGAATGCATGTGTGTGTTCATGTGTACATGTATGAGTGTGTGCATGTATGTGTGTACACATGCACACACATACACATAAATGGTATGATAATAACCATGAATAGATATTATACTAATTGGCCTAGCCATAATTAACACTTAACCATGTGCCTAATCTAAGGTGATGATAAGTGGGTTGTTACAACTCATTTAATCATTTTATTTGTTTGTACATTACTATTTTATCTATAAGAAAGATCTAATTTCTATTTTAGACTATATTATACATGATCCCACATATTCCACTATTTTAGAATATAATGCATAAATGAATTACCCTTGTGCACTATGTTTTGAAATTACATTGAATTTTTAGCCACCCTAATCGAATTCTAAATATAATATAAATTCATCCCTTGACATGCTCTAATTAATATTAAAAGTATAAATGTATAATTTCAATAGATTTTATCCAATCATCTAGATTAACCAGATGGAGATTAATTTTAATGTATGTTATATCCCATGTGGTTAGAAATACATAGTGGCATCCTTATATTTGGAGGCTAAGAAAATAATTTGGTATAAATGTTTGTTATATCAAATGCAAAGTAAGACTCTTTATGTTTCCTAGTAAGTTCTTACAAAGGAATTGATATCACACTATATAAACATTATGATTGATAATTATTTTATTCTAGTTATCAAAACTAAAACAAATATGATTGGTTAAGGGTTATATTAATCAATTTCTAAATATATTCCTATCATAGGAAATTATCATGGATGAGAACTTGAATAATGTATTTCTTATGAGGCCCAAATATCACATCTAATATGAGGTATTCATGTTTAATCTACTTATTACATATAATTATAATATCAGGGAAACCATCACAAATGGAAGAAAATTATCAAAAAAATAGAAAGCATTCACAAACATAAGAGATTGGATATAACTTTTACACCATTATTTCTCTACCTACTATATTGACTCCTATAAAAAATATAATAAAAAAGGAAAATGAATTATGTTTCAACTATGATATACAATATAATCAAAGACATATATGTGATGAAAATAAGTTTTTCTACATTAAATGTGCCGATTAAGAATAAAATTATGACAAATTAAAATTATAAGGTGTTGATGAGCCACATGAGTTTTCAGTAGAGATTGACTTAACTATCACTTGTCATGAAATTTTAGGAACTAGAACTCTATAAATTATCTCCCCACATTTACATTTGACTTTTATTTTTATATAGTATTCAATGAAGTTTTTAAAACAATTATATGGAAGGTATTTTATGGGTATTGTCACATTAAATAAGTGGAATGATATATCCATACAAACAATAATATAATGTTCCTATGGCATCCAAAAACTATGCAATAAGATGAGGTAATATAATGTGCATAATATTGAACAAAGTCACCACATACATAAAATAAAATTTGCCTATAACAAAATAATAGAAAATAAATAGTAGGCATCTAAATTTTTTTATCAACACATGTCAATATAGTAAAATGTAAAATGTCATTTACAAATTAGAGACATGGAGTCTAGTATATTATCCAAATAAATAATGTTAAAATGAAGATGGCTCCCATGACAATAAATTTCAATATGTGGTCATAGGCTTAGGTCCTTTCAAAAAATTAATTAAATTTTGAAATAAATTTCAGCATAACACCATTTATTAATATATTTGAGTGACATAAATTAAGATTTATTAATACAAGAGTAAGGTTATTGAAAAAAAATGTTAATATTATAAATCACATCTCGATTATTATTAGAAATTTTAGAAGGAAGGTATAATGCAAATACTCACAGAATAATAGAAATGAAAAGTAATTCAATGAAGAGGGTGTTCAGATAGGGGATGTCATTATTTATCTTATTTTTTAAATAGAAAAGAAGGAAAAGTATGTTCTATCAAATATTACATTGTTGTAATAATCATTGGGTCCTTATTTTAATTAGTACCAATATATTTTTTTATCTTTTGAAAACATAGACCTTATGACTTATGTATTATTATAGCACACAATATTATTAATGGAAGTTATTTAAGGTTACCTCAAGTTATGGGAGAGATCAGGGCATAACAAACATTATTTCAATACCATGCTAGACCTATACATCTTTTAATATGTACAACCATAAATATTATAAATTTAGGTGGTTCACTATTAGTTTTATAAAATATAGCATAAATTTAACCTAATGAAACTTTAACCAAATAAAAATCCACCCACAAATTTGATGTAATTATAGGGAGTATGAATGAAGTTGGGCGGCCAAAAAATAGACAAAATTTCACTTCCCTACCCCCAACAAAAGTTTCATGTACATGATTATTAGAACCACATATGTAGTTCTTAAAGTCAGCCTTAGTTATTACTGAGGCTAAACCATGTACATGGAATAACCGTGTACACAGTATTCAAATAATTAAAAAATTTAAAATCCAAATAAACTGGCATTTCACACAACTAAAACCACGAGGAAGATGAAGAGGAGAAAACTTGCACTTTGGAGTAGAAAGATTGAGAAAGCAAGAATATCCTTTTTGGAGCCAAGTACCCTTATATTCAAGAATTTCATGCTAAAGGAGAGGTAAGACAACATGTTTCTATGAAATTAGACCCTATATTTTTCAATTTTATTGTACTCTTCTTGAAATTATTTATATTTTTAAGTTTTTCTACATCTTCACCTGCAACAGCTAATGTTCCAACACCTAACCCTAAAACCCCTCATATCCATCCTAACCCTCCTAACACTCCAATCCCTCCTCACCCATAAAACCCTCAAATCCTTTTTGTAGTTCTTCAAGTCCCCCAAGGTAGTCAAGAAGATTTAGGAAGCCACATAGTATAAAACAAGCTTGAAATTGAGAATATGATTAAGTCATTAAGAGATCCACATTCTAACAACCCCCACTAGATTTCCATGGAAAACACACTAAAAATATTAGAATATCAAGTTGAGTCATTAACAACTCAAATTGATATGTGTGATGACTATGTAAATAGATGTATTACATGTTGTTCTAACAAACTTTCAACAGCCATTGTGAAACATAAACACATAAAAAAAACCTCAATTTATGCCATATTCATTGATGGCAATACTAGTGTGCTACTTGATGTGATGACCAAATGGATTCCAATCTATTGGTGTAGTCATAATTTTCTCAAATAGAATTTTTGGGACCAATGGTGGATGGTCTTTGATCACCCACATTGAAATAATAATAAGTTCCTA
>JARHVA010001731.1:3042500-3144034 GCA_037957365.1 Torreya grandis
ATCTTAAAAATCTTGAGTTTACAAAGTAACTTCTTAGCTTTCTTAAGAGTCACTACCATATATTTAAGGCTTGTAACATCCTCTCAAGACCTCCAATCTGGACTAAAACTCTTAATAACTCTTGATTTCCTCCCTTATGTGACTGATCAAATGAAGTTCTTGTAAATTAATTATGATCATGCAACATGGTATATCCAAATGATGTAGGATGAACTTCAGCTATACTATGTTCACAAGAAACCTTCTTTAGTGATGAAGTAACAATAATATTTAACATGAATCTTACATTTTATCAAACACTTTCATGTATTCAAAGATTTTTTTTTTTCTTGATTGTGTTATGACTAAGTTCTACAAATCTGGTTTAGATAATATAGAAACCTCTTTACTTGAGAATTAATAACTATAAATTACTCTACAATCAAAAGAGACAAGCGTATAAGATTCACTACATATCAATACTCTCCTAAATCATTCATTTAATTCATACATATCATTCACTCTCTCTAGTATCCTCAAGACTCCTCTTCTCCTTGCCTCACCCATTTATAACTCTCTCACATGCATTTACAACCTTAAATACTGTTAAAAATGAAACCACTTACTATTTTCTCCACTTCAAGTTTTGAGGGTAGTTACATTCTTTAATGCTCATGCATCATTATTGATCACTCCTAACCCATCTCTCATGATTATCATACTCATTTAAATCTCAAACAATTATTATCACAAGATTAGACCTCCACTTTTCCACCTTATCTACTAATTGACCCTTGTTGGGTTCAAGGATTAGGCCTATAATCTATCACTTTCTCTTTTATCTCTTTTTATACACCTCATTCCAATCTGACTCAACTACTCTCATAACCTTACACCTCTATCCCTTAAAGTTTATCACCTTTATTTATCATAGGCTCTTATACCTATAAGGCCTAATTAGGCTTACTTATGTCCATGACCTACATATCTTCTCTTCTTGGTGAAATGGTTATTGAAACACCTAAAACACCTCACTCACAACCTCTTACAACTCTTCTTAATATATCAAGGCCCTTCTTAATCTCATGTAAGTTTTTGTGCTTATTTAGGAATGATTTTTATCCATATCTCCTCTTATAGACCTTCCCCAACCTCCAAAACAACTTCAACACTTGAAAATCACCTATTCCCACTTCTCTACATAATTTCTTTTGTGAAGATCATATATTTATGTATCTCTTGTGAATTGATGTTATGGTGAGTTCTAATATTAAATATTATGTGTTTATTTATAAAAAATTTAATAAGGTATTATATGTCCATAATATCACAACCAACATAACACCCATTAGATAATAACCCACTAAATACTATAATACATGACTAGGATATGCAAAATATTCTCAATGGCCATCAATTGAAGAAATAACATTAGTTGAGGATCTCATAAATGATAGTGTGAGAATGTTATAGGATGAATACAAGTTGGATTATAAGATAAGTTTGATAGAAAAGGATTTATGATTTGATAGTTTGATAAGCACTCACTCAAGAAACATTATAGCCTCAAGCAACATTGTCAACAACTCTTGTCAACATGTGAGCCAATTTAGATATCTCTACATTAAAATTATCATGACTAAAAAATAGAATCTATACCATGTTTGGGGGTGGTAAATAATGTCTATTACCACATTCTTATCCTCTGAACACACCCAATTAGGAGATAAATCACCCATTCTGACCTCAAGCAACATTCACAATAAATGTTGCCAACATACGAGCCAAGTTGGATATCTATATCTTTTGGAACTCATGGATTACAATTACTACTAAAACTATGTTATGATTTGTGATTAAAATAAAATGCATCATTCTTGGCCTCTAATCATGCTTGGTTAGGAGATGGAGAACCCATTCCAGCCTCAAGTAACATTGACAACAAATATTGTAAACATGTGAGCCAAGATGGAGATATCTATCTTCAGGGCCTCAGGTATAAAAAATATCATTAACACCATGTTAGGGGTGGTGATTAATGTTTAGGAATAAATTTTGGCATTTAATCATTCCTATTTAGGAGATGGAGCACCTATTATATTCTTAATCAACATTAATAATAAATATTATCAACATGTGAGTTAAGTTTGAGATTTATCCCTCTAGGGCCTCATGGATGAAAAACATCATTTCCAACACATTATGGGTGGTTATAAATTCTCAGGAGTAATTTTTGGACTCTGATCATGCTTAGTTATGAGAGAGAGCACCCATTCTAGCCTCAAGCAACATTGACAATAAATGTTGTCAACATGCGAGTCAACTTGGAGGTCTCTACCTCTGAGGCCTCATGGCTAAAAACTATTATCACCACCACATCAAGTGTGTTTATTATCATTTAGGACCACATTATTGGCCTCAAAAATGACCTGTTAGGAGATGGATCACCCATTATGGTCTCAATACAACATTCCCCTATAAGGCATAATTATTACTTTTAGGCAAACTTGGATAGGCATAAAATGAAAAACATAACTCATATACACAAACTAAAATAATTATATTGTATATTTCTATGTCCTCTACACACAATAAAAATCCCATGAATCAAAAATAAATATTGAATTCTTAGCAAAATATTTTATGATCAATCCTACAATGCAACTTTTTTGTACTTTAAAGACAAGGTATTTACCTCTAATAGACATTTTGGCTACCTAGAACTCCAATTATAAATCCATCACTTAAAACATCTCAAGATGTGAAAATTACATGCATTCCCTCCAAAATGGGATTGAAATCCATGTAGATATGTATTTTTACAATAATTATGGCCTCAAGTAACATTAATAGCAAATGTTGTCAACATGTAAGCCTAGTTGGATTCCTCAACCGTTAGAGCCTCATGACTAAAAACTAGAATCTCCATCATGTCAAGGGTGGTGACTAACATCTAGGACTATATTAATGGCCTTTGAGAATGAACAGTTAGGAGATAAAGAACCCATTCTAGCCTCCAGTAACATCAATAATATATATCAATAGAGCTTCTCTTAGCTTTGAGAATATGGAATTCTCTATTAATAGTGCCAACCACATGAAGGTGAAAGATAATTTAGCATCAATAACCTATAAAAAATGATGTTTGTATCTAGTTAAAATGAAATTTATATGTAAAACCTAATAAATAAATAAAATTTGATAAAACTAAATACACTTTAATTTGAGAATTCAATAGACCTTGCGGGTCCAATCTAAAGAACCACTAGGATTGGCTCTATTATTTAAAGTATCAAGAATTGCTTCAAGGTTAGATTAAAAAACCTTCCATAGATTCATTTTCAATGGCTTACCTTAATATTTGTCTAATTGAACAATTTTTTCAAGAAACAAAGTATCTTCTTGTATACTTTTAAGTTTTCAAACAACCATACATTAAAAAAAATTCATAGGATATCGTTGAAGCTAAGTTACAACAACTACAATCAACCCAATGGGATAGTGAATGTTTTCCCCATCTTTGGCAACTGAAGTTAATTTTTATTTTTTATTTACACAATGACATAAGTATTAGTTTGATCTCTCCTCATTATCCTCATCTACAATAACTACATAAACATGCCTTGTATTTCAAAACAAAACATGATTTAATAACATGATATGCTGATATAAATTTACCAAATTTACTACATGAAACATAGGTGTCAAATATAATATATAACTTGATTTCACTAGATCATACACATGTTCAAATCCATGTGATGATGTCAGCATTATAAGTTATAATGTTGATGGAACTTGATAACTGTCAATTCAAACTAGAACCTAGAATACCATTTATCCACCCGTTCTTCTGACTCGCACTCATTATAAACAAAGTCAATGCATGTAGAAAAAAAACATGCCATGTTCCTCATATGAAGCATCCATGAACCTACATTTGATTTATGAAATTAAGGTAACTAAATTGATCTATAACTATCATATATTTTTTATAGCTTGCCAATTGTCAATCCTCTGTGAGCCAAAAATATCTACATACAATGGAATTTTGTTGAGAAACATAGACCATATATTCATTATATGATTAAACTATGTTATTTGCATCTAAAAAAATAATAACCTCATCAAACATCAAATTCTCTTTTATAATAACTCTTTTGACACATGCTCCTACACCATCATGGTACCCTTTTCCATGGCCTGCTTCAATGAGACTTCAAATATGTTACACATCAGTGCTCACATGCATCTTTTTTAGCTAGTAAAACATATGTGAATTCTTGAATTATGATGTGTATTTATCTAACCATATATAATCTTGATTTAAATTAATATTCCTTTCACTCAAATTTTGATAATACAGTTATAACTAACCTTCAACATACTCTAAAGAATGTGTTTGATCATTTCTGAAATAAAATTGGTACTCCCTTAATATTTTATGATAATTCTCTATATTATAAAGTAAATTCATAAATGTTATATGAAAAAAAGTGAAACTTCTACTGAATTGTAGTATTGTAATTGAACCTCTCTTTATGGTTGTAATGTGTAATTATATATAAATTTAAATACTAAAATAATAGTACTAATCAGGAATGTGTCCCTAATTAATTTGAATTTTTCTTCTAGTCATTGAGCTCTATGTGTCTTCCTTACATACTGATATATAATTTCATCTCTAAATTTGTCCTTAAATTTGGAAACAAGTGTTTTTTTGTAACAAGCTCACACCTTTTAGATTCCTTTCCATCTTTCATTTGATATACCATAGATTTGTATTTATTAAAACCAACTAATTCTTGTCCAATTCCATGTATAATCTCCTCATGGATATAATATTTCAATTTTGTAAATCGCCATAAATGTTCCAAATTCCATCTAAACATGCATTGTTATAAAATAATTGGTCATCTAGTCTTTCACAAAAGTTGTTAGAATGAATTATCTAGTTAATTTTGGTGGGGCCTCCACTCCACACTCCTAAAAAGTTTTGTTAGTTTGTAAAGTAAAATTAACATTATAAAAAATATCATAATTCATAGAAATTTTAATATGTTTCTAACAAAAACAAGTAGTGCATGTGTGATTGAAATTCACATTGAAGGGTTTGTCCAGTTCAAAATACCTTTTATTAATATAAATCTATTGATATTTTTCAATAAATTTAGAGTATAATTTTATTTGAGTCATATCCAAAAAAAAAATTAGGATGTCGTTCATGATTAAAAGAACCAACTTTTAATTTCACTTCATCTCTAATATTAGGTGATACCTTTGTGTTATCTTTCTAAAATTCTAAAACTAGATATTTTAAGGCATTGACTATAGCCTTGTCTTTCTGTGGGAGTCTATAAGAGAATACCCACAAGTGATTATTCCCATAAACATCAAGTATTTTATGTCTCTCAATTGCTTTCATTAGTTTTTTTTATTTATGTCCAAATCTCAGTTTCTTTTTCTATTCAATCATTTATTTTTTGTTTTACCACTTAGCAAAGAAGTTATAATAACATGTTATGCAACGTTACCATCTATGGTGCATTTCTCCACACCTACATGATGGTATGCATTATGAAATATTATATTAATTTTTGTGTTTACACCATCAATATTAGATGTTCTTAGTCTTAGAGTGTTCATTGTATGTCTCATGTTAAGTACTTTCATCAATGTAGCAAAAAATTGGCATCTTTGAGTTTGTTTAAATCTTCACTCCCAAATTCTTTCATCTTTTCTTCTTATATGACACTTAGAAATTTTTTTATGCATTGGTTTTAAAATGGATTCATCAATTTTAATTAAATATATTGGTTTTCTTCTATGAGTCCTAGGAGGTGTTCTTTTAATGGTATATTTGATTGATTTGGTGTTTCTATATTATTTTGTTCATTAATAAGTTCTTCATTCAATAGTGTTCCCATATTGTTTTCTTCATTACTAATTTATCCAATAAGTGTTTCCATATTAATTATATAATTAGTAGATTCTACTTGAATATGTGTTTCCATCCATTTCACATCATCATCTATACTATCATCATCATCAAAATTAAAAAAAGTAAAATTTGAATGTGGACTTGCATTATGATTGGGTATATTATTAGCATTGACAATTAGAATTTTATAAATTTTTATAGTATCAGTATTCATTTCATCATTATTTATGACAATCAATTCATTACGAATAGTAGACTTACTTGCATAAAGTTTTTTCATTTGATGCTTTTGTTTTTATTTCACCACTTTTAATTTTTTTAGTGTTTTGTGATTTGACTTTTTATTCCTACTACTACAAAATCCATCACCCATGATTTTAAAAAGTCTTAAACTATTGAGGGTCAGTAAAACAATCAAATTATTCCAAAATAGACCTACTTCATACAAAGTACCAAGTGGGGACAATAATCCAATTATTCCAAAATAATTATGAATAGTCCTATGTACTCTTAATTCAACCATGTGAGTAGAAAATGATTTATGTTTTTGAGGGTGTCGACAAAATTATAATAATTTACAATTAAAACTCAATAGAACATGGGACCAATAACATATAGTATGTAATATATTTGAAATACTCTTGAAGTTAAAAACATGACTATTGGTGTCCTATATTTTTAATTACTACTATAAGAACTACATATGTGGTAATATTATGTATACATTAATATCATGTACATGGTATTTAGTGTATGAAAAATAAAACTTAAACACTAAACACTATACCCTAATCTATAATCCCTATACCTTGCAAGTCATATACCCTAAACCTTAACCCCTAAACCCTAATCCCTACACCCTATACCTTAAACCTTAAACCCTAATCCCTCAATATTAATCCCTCTAAACAATAAGTTCCATTAATCATAAGATCTTTAAAAACTAAATGAATTATTTGATAAGGCCATTTACAAAATTTAGAATCAAAATTGTAAACCCTAAACCCTAAACCTAAAACCCTAAGTTATAAACCATAAACCTTATACCTTATACCCTAAATTGTAAACCATATTCCATAAATCTTAAACCCTATGTACCCTAAACCATAAACCATATACCTTAAACTCTATACCTAAAACCTAAGCCCTAAGGACCCTAAACGATAAATTTTAAATTATTAAAGCTCTAAACCAATTATTTGAGCCCCAATTAACATCATTTAAACTAAGAATCTGGTTTTAAGGGTTTAATTTAGCCCAAATCACACCATTAATTACCCAAATTGAATAATTCTCTTAATATGTTATGACATTGGAGCTAATCAAACCTAAAAATCCATTATGTGCTCATAAATTTATTTAAAAAACTCAAATTATACTTAATTACCTTGATTATTTAACTTTATACCCTAAATTATAAACCATAAGCCCTAAAATCTAATCACTTTAAACCATAATACCTAAACCCTATACCTTATACTATCTAGATGTACACCTTAAACCCTAATCCATAGAAACTCTAAACTAAAAATTGTAAACTAGATAAGCCCTACAAACCCTAAACCAAAAATTGTAAACTAGATAAGCCCTAGAAACCCCAAACCTAAATTTTCCTCAATTACATTTATTATTTGACTTTAAAACTTAAACCCTATCTTGCATACACCTAAAACTCTAATCCCTAAACCTTAAATTTCAAACTATAAATTAAATTATTTAATCATGCAATTAACATCCTTTACAATAACAATTAGGTTCATAGGGCTCAATTTATCCCAAATCACATTAGTAATTTCCCCAATTAACTAATTTACTCAATATGTGGTGACATGGGGGCCAATTGAGCCCAAAATCACATTTAGTAGTCATAAATATGTTTAAGGAGCTTAAATTAGACCCAATTACCTTTGTGGTTAGACCTTATTCACCATAAAACATAAACCATATGCCCAAAAAAACATTATGGTCATAAATAGGTTTAATCAACTCAAATTATCCTCAATTACCTTCACAATTGGACCCTAAATGCTAAACCTATGTCATACATACCTTAAACCATAAGCCTTAAACCCTAAAACCTAACTTGTAAACCATAAAAACCAAATGATTCATCCCTAATTAACATTCTTTATAATAACAATTAGGTTTGTAAGGTTTAATTTGATCCAAATCACATGATTCATTGCCCCAATTGAATAATTTACTCAATATGTGGTGACCTAGGAGCCAATTAAGCCCAAAATCATATTTTATAATTAAAAAATAGGTTTAAGAGCTCAAATTTGCCCAAATTTCATTTTTAATTAGACCTAATGCATCCTAAAACATAAACCCTATGCCCAAAAACACATTTTAGTCACAAATAATTTTAATTAACTCAAATTATCTACAAACCTTTTCAATTAGATTCTAAACCTTAAACCCTATCTCTCATATACCTGAAACTCTAATCCCTAAACCCTAAATTATAAACCCTAAACCAAATTATTTAGTCATGTAATGAACATCCTTTAAAGTAATAATTAGGTTCACAGGGTTCAATTTATCCCAAATCACATCATTAATTACCCTAATTGACTAATTTACTTAATTTGTGGTGACTTGAAGGCTAATTGAGGCTAACATCAGATTTTGTAGTCACAAATATGTTTAAAGAGATTAAATTATCCCTAGTTACCTTTGAGATTAGACTTTATTCACCCTAAAACATAGACCCTATGCCCAAAACCACATTATGGTCACAAATAGGTTCAATCAACTCAAATCCTCCTCAATTTCCTTTATGATTGGACCCTAAATCCTAAACCCTATATTGTATAAACATTTAAACATAAGCCCTAAACCCTAAAAGGTAGATTATAAAAATTGAAAACCAAATTATTTAACCCCAATTAACATCCTTTACAATAACAATTAGGTTCGCAATGCTCAATTTAACCCAAATCACTAATTTGCTCAATATGTTTGATTTGGGGGCCAATTGAACCCAAAATCACATTTTGTAGTCACAAATAGATTTAAGAATCTCAAATTTACCCAAATTACCTTTGTGATTAGACTTAATGCATCCTAAAACATAAACCCTATGTCCAAAAACATATTATGGTCACAAATATAGGTTTAATAAGATCAAATTATCCTCCATTACCTTCGTGATTAAACTTTAAACCATAAACCCTATCTCATATTATCCTCAATTTCCATTTTGGTATTACTTCATATGTGGTATTACATCTACATGGTTTTTAAGCTTTCCATTTCAAACACATGCCTTAAGGCTCAAGAATGGCTTGGTCTCCAAAGCCTCAAGCACAAACCTACAACACACAACCAAATGCATGTTTTATGCCAACAATAAAAAATGCAACTTTGCCTATGATAGACACTATCCATTTTAGTGAATTTTTCCTTGAAAATAGTATTACAACATCGACTTAGTCTCCTCTTTCTATATATATATATATATATATATATATATATATATATATATATATATATATATATATGATTTTTTTTATGTTTTGATTGCCTTAAGGTTATTATTTAAATATTTATTAACTAAGTATGTTTTTATATTACAAGATGCCATGATTAATCATGTTCCTATTTGTTTATTGATATTTTAATTCATTGATCCAAACCATAAAAAAAATACATGGTTGCAAACTAAACCTAATTTTATCCACATTACAAAAATAAAAATCAAATTTTTGATATTTTTGAGGTATGTAAGGGGTGCACGGTTGGCTATACATTTTTTTATCATATTTCAAGGTATACTGACTTGTGAAATTAGTAGAAATAATATTCTTTAATTAGTTTTAAAAATATATATGTTGAAAATTAGATGATATTACCTAGATTTGTACCAAGGGGTTTAAATTAAAAGCAAATGATGCTCAAAAAATGGTGGGCACATAGACAACTACCTAGAATGATTTTTATTAAAAAACAATGCCACTTCTTTAATTTTCTAATGCTTGACTTATTTATACTTAACCATTTCAAAACAAAATTAGTAGTTTACAAACTATATGAAAAAATTTATAATTCATCTTCCTATAACATCTTCAAAATATGAGTGTAAAGATCTCAAATAATCCATACAATTCAAGGTTTTGTGTTTTGTTTTAAAATATTTTCCAATTAAGACCCCCTTTTATCCCTCCAATTCCTTGCACTTACCCTATAATTTTATATCCTTTTATGAATAATTTTGGTCTCTAGTTGATCATAATTGGGATTTGTATCTTTTCTCTTTTTGGTATGATATGCACTACATCTTATTTCAAAATTTCAAAATTTGCATGTCATGTGTTAAATATAATTTTTTTTTTCGTATAATTAAGTTAATAAGTGAAATTTATTTTTTATTTACAAGACAAGTTTTTATCTAATCGATATATTAATAGTTTCTAGTTGTTAACTTTTGGTTCAACATTTCATATATTCAACGCCATATTTATGAAAGTTACCTTGCTTAGATCATATCATTTTTCAAATAGATTTGTGTTCAATATAAGAATAATATTGAAGGCATGTCAAATGGTCAAACCATATGATGTTATACCATACATTCAAAAAAATTGTATTCGAGGGAGTTAGACCAAATCACCAATGATAATAATAGATCGGCACCAATTGGCTCATTTATATGCTATGTGAAGGCCTATCACAATGTTGATAAATATTTGTCAATAAATTTTACCTTATGAAACTCAATTATATATTATAATAATAAACTAACATTAAAAAAAAAAACTAAAAAAATTCAAAAACAATACACCTTTTTTTTTCATATCAAGCAATAGTAAAAGACCACCATGGAAAGGAGTCTTATGTAAAGAAGAAGGTGATTAAAAAAAATATAAATATGATATCAAACTCTCACTCATAGGTTATGAACTTATATATAGAATATTATTTTATATGATCTTGATATGTTATTAATGTCACCTTTTATTTAAGGTTATAACTTAACGTAGGAAAATAAATATATACGAGGACATCAACATAGAATGCATCCCTTAAGGACTAAACTAAAATATGTCAAAATTAGGATAAATCAATTAAATACTTTCTCCAAAAATAATTTTAGACCATCATTGTGGTACATAAGGCAAGGCTCAATTTAGTAGGTGCAAGATTATTAGTTTAATGGGAAAATGTCAATAAATTAAATCTCGTCACTCGAATAAATTTTTATTTTGTGGTTCAAAAAATATATTGTAATCAAATATAAGTTTAACTATATTTAAATGCATGGTCCCCAAGATAAGATAATTTGAATGATTTTTTCCCCAAGGTGGGACTATATTATAATATTATTAATGTAAGGTTTAAGGATTTTATGATCAATTTTAATTAGATATTAATTTTTATAAATTATATCTTAAATTATGTTTACTGATGGAGTGAAGATAACTAGAGTTACTATAAGTTTTAATATATTAATATAGAAAAATTAATCCCCTTTGTATTATATATTCTTAATTAAGTACATGTATATAGCATATATCTTTATTTCATTACTAATGACATGATGCATTGAATACTATTATTATTTGTACAATGTGTTATGTTTCAATACTAAATAAATAAATAATAGATTAATTTTTTTTTATAATTTTTTTTTCTTTTGACACACAAAAAAATGACATAATATAATAGAAATATGAAGGGCAACCAAAAATTAATGAGGTTTAAGCATAGATAATAATGATATAACAATTTTTACTCTTTATTTAGCATCATGAAAATCCAGCCAAGATAATTTGAGAACATCAAAACAAAGGAAGGCATTTTGTAAATGTAATTCCTTGATATGGAATGTGTCAATTGAAAAACCAAATAGTAAAATATATACATAGTTTTCAACTAAAAAGGTATAAATTATAATGTATTGTTAAACAATTACTTTGCATAGATTGTTTAAATAAAAAAAAGTATGCAACTATTAGAAATTTACATTAAAAAATAAAATGTTTACAGTTCACTTAATCAATAAATCTTATTAAAATTTAAAAATCAAAATAATGGTCATTGCTTCCAATTTTCCCATGTATTTACATATCTATTAATATGCAAATATGTAATGTTATGAATATATTTATATTATTCATATGACCATGATATGTTGTTAATGTTAATCCCTATTTTGTTAAAAAACATCAAACAAATCTTTTTATCTTTAGGTGCACACTAAATCTCAAAAAAATACATCATTGAGTTTAATATAGAAATGTAAATATTTTATAACACATCGATGTCAAAAGTATTTCTCAAAGAAACCCCATTTTTAACGACCAACATAACACGTATTAAAAGTAGGAGAAAATGATCATAAACATCTTACAAAATTTATTCTAAACCATCAATTAGGTATAGAAGGCAAGACTCAATCCTATAAGTTCATGCTTATTGACATATTTAAAAAAAATCAATAAAAAATATCTTGTGGCTTGATTAATTTTCAATTATAGGCATGTAGAAAAAAGATTCCAATGAAATATACCTATTGTGAGTCTTAAATACATGGTCTTAATAAAATATATTTTATATTATTATTTTCCAAAGTTGTGACTATGTTATTATTTGTTATTTTATATAATATTTTATTAACGGTGCCACTATGGGGTTTAGTGTTTGGTCATAGTTAAATTATGTTCTTTATTTGGGCATAAAGAACTCGAGATACAATAATTTTAATTTTTAACATTAAAAATATAAAAATAAATTTGGAAACAATTATAAGTTGTTATAATTATTGCACTATATATCTCAATGTTTATTGAGTTGAAAGTTAAAGATAGAATTTTGAAACAATCATTTGATTATGAGGCATTACTTTTCTATTGTCATAATTTTTTTGAAACAAGATAGTTGAGATTTACATGTCATTTTTTCAAGCATAAGAAGGGGGTTTATTGGTGAAAGGATGCCTTATTTGAAAATGAATTGGTGGGTATTGAAAATAAGAGTAATGATTTTGAGAGTGAAGTACATGAATTTCCATAAGTAAATCACATTTCAGTGTAAGAGGATGTTGAACTAAGCTTAGAGAATCCCTTATGTTCAACAAATTTGAAGGAGAATTTTGAGATTGTCAAATTATTTACAAATAATAGAGTTGGTTTTGATTCAAGTGAAGTTGTAAAGGTTAGTGTTTCATGAAAAAAAATTAAAGTGATCAATTTATTTAAAATACACACTCACATCTATTTCGAGGAAGAGGATAGGGGAGATTGGATTATTGTTATCAATAACAGGAGAGGTTGAGGTAATAATAAATTTAAACCATCTAATATGAGCCTTAGATATAGAAACTAAAATGATGTGCGAGGGTCCTAAATTGGTTTTTGTTGTGGGTTGCAACTAGAATATAGGTAGTGGAGTTTATTATTGGTTGAGGGATTGTTTTTGACAAGCTATGTTTTGTTGGGTCAAATAATTCTAGTTGTTGGATCATGGTCATCTTTAGGCTAGATCCTGTTAGAATCCTATGAGTTTTTTTTCTCTTATTGGTTTTTAGGATGAGGATTCTTCACTAATTGCTCACAATTTCCTCTAGTTTTGAGGTTTAATCAAAAACCCTCTATTTTTCTCAAGATGAGATAATTTATTTTGGGATTTTTGAATGGTCTAGAATCCCTGCTTTATTTTGTTACATTTTTGGGTTCTTGAAAAAAACCATTTTTTTTAATTTACAGGTTGATAGTATGTGGAAAGCAGGAGACTTTTTGGTTGACTACTGACTAGTTATTCTTAGTGGTTGTTTAAAGCTTTCTATTTGATTATTGGGTATATATTGGTTGTTTGTTCATCATTATTTCCCATGAACTTCCCAATAAAGGTGTTGCATGATATCTAAAATGTATTATTTTTTTTTCTTTGTACAAGGCTTCGGGGCCTTTCAAAATCCATAAATTTACCCTCATCTAAAAAATATAAAAATTAATCCCATCTATATTTTAAAAGCTAAATTTAGTACATGTATATATCATATCTCTTCATTTCATTTATAATTACATTTTACATTCCATATTACTACTATTTTTATGATATGTTATGTTTCAATATAAATAAATAAAAGAATATATTATTTGCTTTCAAAATATTCCACAAAAATTTGACATAATTAAGAAACATATAATGTAAAAAAATATAAAATAATAACTAATAAAAATAAAATGGTAAACAAAATAATATTGAGCTATATAAGTACATAATAACAATACAACCAATTTATCTTATCTATAGCAAGAAGAGGCTCTTGGGCATGGTAGCCAACATCATTTTAGATTTAATCTAAAACAAGTTTTTATTCTCACCTATGGAGGAATCAACATTTAGAAAGTAAGATATTTTTCTCTATAGATCTATGTTTTACATTAAGATTCTAGGAATTCCTTATTTTTTGAAGGATTGTCCTCTTAAGTATTTCTAGTTGGGTTCAAAATTATTTTGGGAACCCTAGAAACCATTTTGGTTGTTTCTTCTAGTCTCTTTCGCTAGTTTTTAGGGTTTATGGGTTCAATTTCAAAACCCATATGTTTTATACTGATTGTTGGTCTCAGCATATGGAAAAATTTGGTGCCTTCAGACTTTCTAGCAATATTCTTTCTATCTCAAAAGATATTTTGAGCACCTGGGCACCCTTGTTCTCAAGAATGGTTTTAGGACTAATCTATAAATCCTCTTGGTTTTCTTAATTTCTCTAGTTTCTGACCCAGTATGATTTTATTTATGGATCACTGGGGATCCCAATGACTTCTTTAATTTCACCATTCTTTTTGTGGTTATGTTGGTGTTTAGGCTCTTTCCTCTATTTGTGTCTAGGCTCATTCTAAATCCAACCAAAATTATTTTTTTGGTCCCCAAGGGACCATGAAGATTCTTTTTTAGACCTAGGCCTCTAACATTTTCAATCTAGGCTGGTTTTTAGTCTAGTCAAAATCAGTTACTTGTCACACCAGCCAAATGTGATTGTTATCTTTTCTCTAACTAGTTTCTAATTCATCTAAAAATTGAATGGTTTCCACACCATGAAAATGTGGTAGTTGCACTTTCACCATGGTACCTTTTTTGATTGGGCCTTTCTGATCTCCTCTTTTTTGGTTCTTCTTTTGGTTGGGTCCTTGTTGCTTTTTCTCTAATGTTCCTCACTTGTTTGGACCTTTTTTACTCTTTCTCTATTGTACCTTTTTTAGATGGGTCTTTTTTATTCTCCTGGTGTGTTATTTCCTTTTCTATGTTTGTTCATCCAAGGGAAGTCCTAGACCTCTAGATGTGTTCAAGCTAGTATGTTCACCAGTCAAAAGTGGGATTACTTTAATCAAAACAATACGACCAATTTTTGACTAGATAGCATAATGAAACTTTATCCCTATATTTTTTAGAAAACAAAAATAAGGGAAGGTATGTTATAAATAAAATTGTATGACATTGCACGTGTCAATTAAAAAATGAAAAAGTAAATATAGGATTATATTCTATAAAAAAAAAGTATGGCGTGGCTTTGGTTAATCAAGAAACCATATATTAAAATATAAACATATATATATGGTTTGTTAGCTAAAAATGAATATATTATAATTTATTTCTAAATAATTACATTACATAGAGTGTTTTAATTTAAAAATAGGTTTTTAACTACCATATATTACTGTAATTTTTTAAAAATTTAACTCAATCAACAAATCCTAATGAAGTTTAAAAATAAAAACAATTTTCATCGCTTTTAATTTTACATGTATTGGAAAACTTGTTAATATCAAATTTGAAATGATATGAATGTATTTATATTTTTCATACTAACATGATATGTTATCAATGCCATTATTTTTGGGTTTATAATACATTAAGTGAATATATACATACTTATGCACCCATTAAAATATATTAAAAAAATAGTGGAATTTAATGTATAAATGTAAATATTATAGTATATTAAAATTAATGACATCTCAAAAGGAAATCACTTAGTGTCACTGATGATGTTTAACCTCATATTCAAGATGCATCAACATCAAAATAGGCATGGGAAATTTTATCCAGCATTTACGAGGTGAAGAACCATAAAAATAACCTCCATCTCTAGTCCAAGCTTCATACTCTCAGTACGAAGGATGGTGAGAAAGTTGAGGATTTATTACGTTAGGTGGTAGAACATCAAGCAAAATTAGTTGTGCTTGGAGAAACAATCAAGGACAAGCTACTAGTTCCAATCACATTACAAGATCTCTCCTCTCAGTTTCATACATTCATCACAAAACTGAATATCACAAATCAAGCATTGTCTTTCAAAGAACTGGTGAATTTAATTCAAGAAGAAGAAGCCATTCGGTCCATGCAAGATTAGTTTGAGGATAAATCCTTGATTTCCAAGTAATGTGGTTCAAAATTCTCAAAAGGACCACCAAAACAGTCACAACAACAACAAAATTCTAAGAAGTCAAAAATATGGTGTCATATTTGTCACACCATTACACATGAAGTTGGTCACTTATGGGATAATGCCTTGACACAAGGCTAATCTAGTCAAGAGGGCAAATCCAGTGGAGATGATTTGCATAAATCAAAAATATGTCCTCAGTGATGGAAGCAACACAGACTTGTAGCAGCACAACATCAAAAAGATTATGAATCTAAAGAGGACTTATCATTAAAATCATATTATGGTAACACATATAAGAATGTAGTTCTTATCTCCCAAACCTCATCACAAATGAGAAATTTTTGGTTGATTGACTCTGGCACTAGAAAATATATGAAAGGATGCAAAGAGCTCTTTGACTCACTAACAAGTCAACCCACTAGAGATTTAGTTTAGATTAAAAATGATAAAAAGTATGTTGTCAAAGTAATTAGAAATGTCACCATTCATCTCAAGATAAGAACCTGTACTCTCACAAATGTCTTGTATGTCCATGGCTTGACAAAAAATCTCTTGTATGTATGTTACCTCTCTAATCATAAGGTTAAGGTGCAGTTTATGATCAAGAATGGCACCAAATCCTATCTCCTCTCACGAAAGGTAAGACCATTACTAGAGATTTTTTGAAGGATCAATTATTTTCCCTAGATGTAGTTTCATCTGACGTAGTTTCTCTCTACCTCTATGGTAGAATCTAATGCACTCTAGAATGATCAATATGGTCACATTTCTACTAGCTCATCTCTAAGGCCATGGTACATGGACTTCCTTAGTTATCCCATTCTTTCCTTGTATGCCCTAAATTCCTTGTTGATAGCAAACAACATAAGGTTTCATTCGAGCTGAGTTCCTTGCATGCCAAGGATCATCTTAATGTGGTACATACCAATCTGTGTAGACCCATTCTTACTTTTTTCCAAGGATCGAAGTACTTTTAGTTGTTTGTTGATGATTTCTATCACAAGACATGGGTGTTCTTTATCAAGAAAAAGAGTGAAGTCTTTACTCATTTTAAGGTGTTTTACCATCTTTTTGTCACCTATTCAGGGAGGCCTCTTTGTCTCTTCCACTTAGATCAAGGGGGGAATTCACATCAAAGGAGTTATTGACATTCTTGAAGCAACACAACGTCAAACAACACCAGACTACTCCCTATATTCCCCAATATAATGGAATTGTAGAGAGACATAATCATTCAGTCATGGAGATGGATCATTCCATGCTTTCCAATATGAAATTAGAGATGACATTCTAGGCAGAAGTTGTTCAAATAGTCATATATATCCTCAACAAGGCACCTACAAATATCTTGCAAGACAAGATATAATAAGAGGTATGGAGTGATCATAAACTTTTGATCTCCCATATAAGAGTATTTGGTTGTACATCATATATACATGTCCTAGCAAAAAAGAGGAATAAAATTAAACTAAAGACACTTTAGTGCCTTCTATTAGGGTATAGTACTACCACAAAATCATATCATCTCATGGATCCTGACACAAAAAGGGTTTATGAAGGTCAAGACATGATTTGTTATGAGTCATCAATCAACTCATTGCCACAGAAGGAGTCAGAACATACCACCTCTCAAAGACTAATCCCATAATTAGATGATGAGAAGAATAAATCTTATCACAAAGAAGGTGAGCTACAAGGAGAATTGTTCATTGATATTGGAAATTTGGAAGATAATTCTTCATGAAATCAGTAGTACCATCAATGTCCAAAATGGGTAGAAAGCACCATCAGGGAATCACACCCAAATTTTAATCCATATACTTCGTTAGGAGTTCAAACTAGAAGACAAGTGAGAAATGAAGTTAATCTCACACTCAAGTAGTTGGTAGCACCGAAGTAGAGACATTTTGAAAGGCTTTATGTCAACCATAATGGAATAAGGCCATAGATGTTGAATATGATGCCTTTGTCAAAAATGGGATATGGGAACTTGTCAATCTGCCTATAGCAAAGAAATCCATTGGCTAGCAGAAGGAATTGATTATGAGGAGACCTTTACACCCACTACTAAGATCAATACCATCAAATTTGTTTTCACACTCGTAACACAAAAAGGATGAAAACTTTAGCATATGTATGTTAAAAGTGCATTCTTGTAAGGTGGTCTAAAATAAGAAGTGTACATGACTAGGCCAGAAAGATTCATTAATAAACAACATCCATACAAGGTATGTTGTCTAATTAAGTCACTTTATGAACTTAAGAAAGCACAAAGGGAATGGTACATTAAGATAAATGATCATCTATTACAACATGGAATCATTCAAAGCCCTTAGATTAAAATTTATATATCAAGAAGGTAGGCACAAAGATTTTCATTCTTGATTTGTATGTGGATGATCTTGTGATCACAAGAAGTTCAAATAATCTCATTGAAGAAGTAAATAATTACTTGAATAATTCTTTGATAGGACAAATTTGGAGCTACTCCATTAGTATCTTGGCTTGGAGATATGGAAAATGAATAATCATATTTTTTTTCTCACATATGAAATATGCTAAGATGATACTTGAGAAAAATGGGATGACAGATAATAAACCAATGTTACCTCCAATGGAGAAAAGTTTGAAACTATCTTTATTTCAATATTCACATCAAGTAGTTTAAACTCACTACAGACATCTTGTTGGGAGTCTCATTTACTTGACATATATTAGAATAGATATATGCTTTGTTGTCATCTATCTTTTAAGATTCATGCAAGAGACAAATAAGTGTCATTGGGTTACAGCGAATCATGTTTTGAGATATGTCTAAGGTATAGTACATTATGGTCTAGAATACAAAAATAACTTAAAATTCTTCTTGCAGGGTTACATAGACTTGGACTATGTCGAATCTGTTGATGATAGAAAATCAAATTCAGGATATATATTTCATCTTAGATCTATACTAATTTCATGGATTAGTAAGAAGTAATTTTTAGTTTCTCTCTCATCCATAGAGGTAGAATATTGTGTTGCATAAGGAGCTATGTGCAAAGTAATTTGATTACGTCACATTTTGTCTGACATAGACATTCCTAATGATTAGTCACCAATCTTTTTCTATGACAATCAAGGTGTGTTGAATCTTGTCAAGAATCCAATATTTCATGAAATAACCAAACATATTGAGTTCTAGTGCCATTACATTCAACAAAAATTCTTGAACCACTACATTCAGCTCCTATACTTGCCAACAGATTCACAAATAATAGATATACTCCCCAAGTCACTTGGCAAGGTAAAATCTGATATGTTTCAAGAGTATATTTGTAAAAACAATGTAATAAAGAAAGGAATGTTAGCATAATTTATTACAGTGTTAATGTATTTTATTACATGTTAGTTATTAGTTTACTATTTTAGTTGGTAGTTTTCAGTTCATTACAGTTTAAAAACTGATTCTATATTGTATATAATCTCTTGTTGGGTTGTTGAATAAATCATCAAAGAAATTATTTGATCTCAAAATTAACAAGGATGAGAGGATTTAGAGTGTGACATTATTATTATAAATTAAACTATGCATTATTTTATTAATAATGTCATTATGGGGTTTAATATTTATGAAAGATCAAATCATGTGAATTAGTTGGGAGAAGAAAACTTGGGATAATACAACTATAAGTTTTAATATATAAATATAAAAATAAATCCTATTTGTAGTCTAAACAATCCATTGTGTACAAATATATAGTGCATCTATTCATTTAATTTTTTAATAACATGATGCATTCCATATTATTACTATTTTCATGGTATGTCATGTATTCATAAATTAAATAAATAATATATTATTTTATTTTTAAAAATTATATATTTTTTAATAAAATTAAAACAAAATAATATATAATCTTTCATTGATATAAAATGGTAATGAAAAAAAATAATGAAGTTTATATATCTAGATAATAACCATACAATTAATTGTCTGTTAAAAATAGAGGAAAGCATAGACTCTGAAAGGTTGTGTCATTTATAAAACTTAAAAATAAAATATATACATATTTGAAATTTAAAATAAGTGTATTATAATATATTATTACACAATTGTATTGCATATAATATTTTATTAGAAAAAATAAATCTCCAAGTATTAAATATTATTATTCACAAATTTTAATATTTTTATGATTCTTTTAATCGAAAAATCATAATGAAAATTTAAAATCAAAATAATGTTCTATAACCTTCAATTTTCTCATATATTTACATATTTGTTAATAATAGTTTTATAATATTATAAATTAATTAATTAAAAATATCTTAAAATATCCAACCAAAAACACTATAAATAAATATCACAAATGAATTATTATTATTATTATTATTATTATTATTATTATTATTATTATTATTATTATTATTATTATTATTATTATTATTATTATTATTATTATTATTATTATTAATAGCTAATTAGGATTGTCACAAAGCTAATCAAAGTTACATATTACCCCCAAACGACACATTAATGCTATGTTCCCAAATTGACTGAATTTAACTTTAGTTGCTCTAAATATGACAGTTTAAGTGCTCATTGTTTTCTGCATGGGAACGTCGTTGGACAGGGGCTAAAGACTTACAAGGCACGTGTAAAGGCCAATCGAATATATCGCCTTTTTAAAATTTTGCATTAAATATTTACACTTGTTCATTCAAATTTATAAAAATAATTTGTAAATGAAAATTCGTCAATTGATAGGAAAATTTCGATAAGGGCTTTTAAATGGTTATTATAAAATAATATACTTAGAGTAAAGATTTGGAAAAAAAATGAATTAAAATTTTATAAATTTAATTTTATTAATAATAGATATATTTTCAATTAATAATTTATGTTTTGACCTATTAAAACAACACAATAATTTGAAATTATAATTTATTTTCATAAAAAATGTTAACATAAGTTATAAATCATTTACATAGTTATATTTACAAGAAGTTAATGATTTCATGATTTATAATATTATAATATTATTAAAAAAAATTAAGGTTCAACTAATTATTTATGTTATTCAAATGTCATATGTTATTTTTTAATGATAAAGCAATGTTTTACAAAGAACAAAATCAAGATCTTTCAAACTTATACTGAAATTTATAAGAAGAAGAAACATATTGATTAGAAAATGACATCAATGTCAACAATGAAAGTTAGACAAACAAAATATTCTCAACACATTCCCATAATAAAATATTTGAGTTTAATTTATTATACAATTGTGGAATACTTAATAGTTGGTCTATGTATGCTGATATATTAGAATAGCATAATGTTTCAAACCCACAATCTATTTTTACATAAAACTTAACAAATATCATATATTATTTATATATCTCTCTTTACAAAAAACCAATGATTCCATGTTATCAAACAATATATTATTATTATAAAAATAAAAACACAATTAATTCTTTATATTACTCAAATGACAATTATTATATTAATCTGATGTTAATCCTAACTAGTTTTTAATCACAAAATAAGGCTCTAACAAGAACAAAATGTGAAACCTATAACTGTGAGTAGAAGTTTATGATTAAAAAATAAATAAATAAAACATATTGAATATGTGTATGATACATCAACAACAAAAGCTATAAAAGAAATTGTGCTTGTCACTTTCACACATAGACTCTGTCTATGTATATTTAACTATCAAAAGACCAAGATTTTGCTTTCTCATTGAATAAAATAAATAAATTCTAAAAACTAGTTCTCATAGACGATGAATTCGTAACTAGATTATATTTTTTCAAGGTATTGTTAAGGAAACATTAATTAGTAAAATTCATGAATTTATTCACGATTAAATTTTATTAGAGATCAAGTATTTATAGTGAAAGCACGTAAAAATTGGTAGATTGGTAAAATAAAAATATAATAAATTAAATTTGATAATTAATATGTATAATATTTTTTTAAAACGTGTTAAATACACTCTATATAATATATAGGGTTTTAAGTTTGAAAGTAGATTGATGAATTTGAAAATTGTTTATTTCAAATAATTGAACACAACATTATAGTGGAGCTTCATTTCCATAGCAAATTAGTAAATATTTTTATATTGATTGAGTATATAAAACCTTGGTTTAGATCACCATATTTCTTCACGGAGAATATAGGAATGGTTTTACAAAATATTTAGAAATGAATGTTTTAATATTAAAATTTGAGGTTGAAAATTTAATATTAGAATTTTAAGATAACTTTAGAAAAAATATAAGGTAAGGTTTAGGGTTTAGGTGGTATTTGGAAAAAAAAATTCAATGTTCTCCTTAAAACTTAGAATTATAGAGGATAGAATAATTGTCCTCCTCATCTTGTTGTCAAAAGTGTGTAATCTAGTGGATGAGAGTACTCAAAATATTCATGAAATTTGATATAGTGAAAAAAAAATTTAGAACGTCCTCAACATAGATATAAAGCAGAGTAATCTTGCAAAATGAGTATCCGTAACATTATGAGGTGGTCAGGTAAATGAGGGAGGGATTTCATAACATTATAATGAAAAAAGATCATATAAGTTATTGGAGAAACAAATACTTATTTGATATGTTTGTTTCTTACATTAGATATTCTATTATAATTGTTTTTATACAATTATATTATAAAAGTGGAAAAATCATTAAGAAAAAATAAATGTTTGTAGAAAGTATTGAGTTTAAAAGTTATAATAATGTAATATTTCATAATCTTTAATTTTTTAGGAACATATTTTTTAAAGTAATATTTCAAATTCATGTTTTATTGTTATTATTAAAACGATTAATAATATTATAAATAATATTTTTAATATAAATAATTCAAATTATATTATTATGTACATAATATATTATAAAAACTTTTTAAAAATTAACATTTTTTTCCATAATTAAATATAAATATTATTCATTTTTAAATGAAAATATTTAATTATTTATGTTATTTGTAATACCGATAAACATAATAAAGTTTCAAAAACTATTATGTTTCAATTTTTTATGGAATGATAATTTATTAAAATAAATTTTATATAATATTATATATAAATATTCTACTAAATATAATCTTTTAATGTAACCATCTTCTAAAATATTTATATTATTTATTATTAATTATATATTAAAACACTAAAAACATAATAAATGTTCTAAACCCCACTGCCCGAATTTTGGATATAGTTTTTCTTAAATAATGAAACTTAAGATTAATTGTTTTTATTTTTTTAATAAAGTTTCTACTTCATAATGTAATTGGAGTTACTATATCACAAACCTCATTCAACTTTATAATTCAAATTAAATTGGATTGTTTTTATTTTTCTTTAACTCAATGTTAACTTTTATGCTTATTATCCTACACCAAATGTTTCGTCTATGTTTGTATGATTCAATCATAAAATAATGTGGCATAAAACGGGTTAATCTACGTCAAATGTTTCGTATGAATGTTTGTATGTTTCAATCATAAAATAATGTGACATAAAATCATTCAATAAAATTCAAAAGCATCTCAAGAACTTTGAGTTGTTTTGTATTTGCAGTGCCCCTCATCTTGGCTTATTATAAAAATGTACGGACTGTAGATTGGTGATTGGTGACTTGTTTCTATTTTATTTTATTAATTATTGTTTTTAAATAAAATATATTTATTAATTTTAATTGTGAGATTGGTGAGCTTACTCCTAATTTAGAATATAAGTAGAGTTTTGATCCTCATTTTTCCGTTTTTAACATTTAGCCAATTTAATGTTTTTTATTGTGGATAACTTAGACATTGGTGGGATTTGAGATTAGGTCATTCTAATACAAATTTATCCGTTTTAATTGTTACAACATAACCTAAAAGTCTTTAAGTAAAGATGTTATCTAAAATTTTTAATCACTAATTATTATTTGCATGTGTGTGTTACAAGGGATGTAAATTATATCTTAATGTCATAGTTATTTCATTTACTTAGGTTTATCGAGTACTCGATCAACTATACCTATGGAGTGTCAATGCTATTTTACTCAAGAAAGGAGGAACTTAGTTTACTACATTCATAAAACTTATCATCCTCTATAAATTTTTAATAGACCATACTATTATAAACTAAGTTGTCTTTATCATTGTGCAATTACATTGGGGTTGTTTATCACTGGTCAATATAAAATTTGTAAGAAAATTAATAGAATTGTAAAAGTCATAAATCAATATAATATGTGACAAATGTGCTTTAAGAATTTGACTCAAGAGAGGATGGTTAGTATGGTGTTAGTTTTAAAATAAAAATAAAATGAAAGAAATAGACTAACTCATAACATCTCTAGGCCTAGACATTAGGGAGAGCTTAGTTAACAAACATGAATAAAACACATAACTAAAATGCAAAAGAAACTTTCTTTTACCTTTCTTAGATGCTCCAAAATGCTTGTTTTAGTGGCTTGTTCGGCTTGTGCTCATGAAGTCCTTAACAATGGAAGCTTGGCTACCTCCATCTCTCTTTAGCACATTTGGCTTGCGGCTTGTCTTGGCTTGAAATCAATTTGGCATGGTAACACTAGTTTCATGAAGCCTTTGTAACCAATCTTTCATCATAAATTTGCACTATCGAGACTTAAAATTCATGTGGTGAGGCATCCTATTTATAGATTTTTATAAATGTTTAGAATCAACCTGAACCGTCCATATCAAGATTAAGATGTGTGGTTGAAGATTAGTTTAATTTTTATAATTAAGTTTGTGATTATCCTCACCATGACATTGGAAGAAGGGAAATTTAAGAGGCATAGAAGACATTATGGAAGGCATTGATGAGGCATGGGAGGCATGAATCTTGATATTTGTGGCATTTATGGCTTAGGGATGACTTCCCAAGAAATGAGGTCACTTGATGATGTAGATATTCAATATTTATTTCCAAAAATAAGTATTCAAAAAGTTTCCATGGAATTATTAATTATGCCTTCATTTGGGTTTATTAGCTCTTAAGCATGATTAAGCACTCTGTGTACAAATAACTCAAATTGATTAGAATGCCTTGTTATTTGTCTAAAATTTGACTGGATTGGAATTAGAAGTTACTGTCAAATATGTTGGAACCATATTTCTATTTAGGATGTTGCTAACAAAAAATAACAAAGGCACATGTCTTGTGAAAAACATTTGATAGGAAAAAGCAATCTAGAGCACTTAGGTGTAAAATGGGCATTTTAACTCAGAATGATCTGATCAAAGTTAGATGGCCCATAAATTACATTATCCCATTTAATGATACCCTAGCTAAATCAGCACTTGAATATGTCAATTTCAACTCTTTTAATGCATTTTATTATTTCTAGGCCAAATTGTACATTTTGAGTGGAAATTCGTCAAAAGCCTGATTAGAGGTTTTCGATGGCTAGATTTAAATGTCTACATTTTGCCCCTATTTGGAAAGGCATTGAAATCTATAAGCATAGTAAGATCTTCTCAAATAACGAAAAGGTCATGTATACCTACAATTGCAATGATGATAAACTAATTGTATAATAACCCCTCGAGGGAATGGCTAGGATAAGTAAGTCGATAAACAGTCCCTCAAAAAGAAAGAAGCGAAATGTGGATACCAAAAAAAGGAAAGATGATGGGGTGAAAACATAATTTTATTAGAAAATTAGTTAAAATCATTGAGAATTTAAGTAGGATAGTGTACAATGGTTTGTTCAAAGGTAGTTATAAACATTGTACCCCGATAGTGAAAACATGGTATGATAACACAATAATTTCCCTAAAGGTGGTTATAATCATTGAGAATATGTATCTACCTTAGTTAGGATAGAAAAACAAGGGAATAACATTCCCCTATATAGATAGAAAAATTAAAGTGGTGACAACACAATGATTTCCCCAAAAGTTGTTATAATCATTGAGAAATAGAGGTGGGATGGTGTCAATGATTTACCCATAGCTGGTTATAATCATTGGACTCTGATTATAGTAAACATGATAAACATGGTTGAGGATGATGATAACTCAACATAGAGGGTAATGATGAATTATAACAACCTAATAATAGGGAAATGCTCATATGAACTAATAAAAGTTGAATTATTTTCATAGTTAATTACTCTATTTGGGATATGATTGAGATTGAATCGAGATGTCAGTGCCGAAGAGATGTCACCATTACTAAATAAAATTCTTTACGTTGAAGTTTGTTGTAGCATGTGTCAGTAGGCATCATAGTATAAAATCATGAGGACTTGACTGAAATATGCATGGAGACTGACTCCTGTAATCCAATACTCAATAGAAAACAATGCACCAATGATAGAAACCATGATGATATGGTAAACATATGAATATATATGGATTCAAGTATAAGTTTGGTAAATGAATAACCCAATGAACACACAAACTAAATCAAGGCAACAGTGTTAAAAGCAAATAAACAAGCAAACAAACAAATAAAATAAGTAGAAATAAAAAAACAAACAACATAATAGAAACCCTATGAACATTGTCTTTAGAAAATAGGTGACAAATTAACAAATAAAAAAAATGGAGGAATAGAATAAAATGAAAGGGGTAGCCATGATATCTCCATATGAACTAGGCAAGTGGAGACTACCTACATAGTTCCATGGATGTAATATCCAATAAAAATTTTCATGTCAAATGTAGTTCTCCCAGGGAAAGATAAGAATGTGATAACTAAGGAAAAAAATAGAATAGATGTGATAGAAGAATAGGAATGGTCTTGCAAAATATAAAGTGCATAAGAGAAAAAGGCCAAAAAAATGGAAAAACTAAATGATAATTGATTTGCTTGTAACTTAGTAAGGGTTCCCAGAATCCTTAAGGCAAACAAGTGGTCAATGTTTTTGTTCTTTTCTACTAATTTTTCAAATGTTTATAATTTTTTTTAAAGTATCTTAACTCGATCAAGAATAATGAGACACTAAATGGTTCAATCTCATAAAATGGTGAGAGTGTTTAAACTAAATTTACTCGTAAAATGGTGAGAGTGTGGCTTAAGTTGCTCACAAAATTATGAGAGCATGACTTAGGTTGCTCAGAAAATGGTAAGAGTATGGCTTAGGTTGCTCATAAAATAGTGAGAATGTGGCTTAGGTTATTCGCAAAATGGTGAGAGCATGGATAAAAAGGTGATTGAGCTAACCGTAATAAGTATCGAGTGCTACCTACATAGTCCTAGAGTAGGACCTCAAGTCACTGTAATCCCATGGTTACAGTGGAGGAATTCAACTAGTGTATTAGTCAATTCAAATAAAATAGGTATAGTTGGTACAAAGGCATAGTTGACATAGGAAGTGGTAAGTTGGTATATCAAGACTTAATGTTTTTCTTGGTTTTCCCATAGGCAATTGTAAGCAAGATACAACGACATAGATCAAAGGAACTAATTTGCTCAAAGGTAGTTATAATTAGTATCAAGACCAGTAGTAAGAAAAGAATAAAAAATGAAGGATGTAACTACCAAAAATTTTGTCATACTATTCCCAAATATGATCTTTGTCTAAAGTTATTGAATCAACTAATAAAAATAATTAGATACATTGATGCTACATAACAAATGGTAAAAACCAAGGTCAAATGAGCTAGGATTTAGAACACACTAGGTTGATAAGTCAAACACAGAAAGTGGATATAATAAAGAGGATGGATAAGGATGGTATTATGTATAAAAAGGAATAATGACAAAATGGCATAACTAAAATGGTCCTTATAGACAATACACCTTAGTGCTCAAGCATAGTACCACTTGAGATGAATAATATTCATCAGTTCAAGAAGTTCGTCTCCATCTGGTGTGTCAAGTCTGTATGCTCCTGATCCATAATCTACAATAATGATGAAAGGCCCTATCTAGTTTGGTTTGAATTTCTCTTTATGTTTATTCTCGACTATGGTATTATTTTGGTTTTATTTAAGAATAAGATCACAGAGTTTAAATGTTCTATACTTAACATGATGATTATAGTGGCCTTTGAGTCAGTTATGATATACTTGACGATTTTTGAGTGTAGCTATGCATTTCTCATCAATCAGGTCTAGCTATTATAGGCGAGCTACTCGATATTCATGATCACCTAGGACATGCTTAAAAGAGATGCATAGTGAAGGTAATTTAACCTCAATAGTAAAGATGGACTCAGTAACATAAACAAGTGAGTATGGAGTGGCTCTTGTGAGTATACAATGATTGGTATGGTATGTCCAAAGGGAAAGGAATATCTACAAGTGTCAATCATGACCAACATCATTGACAATATTTTTGAGGATATTGACAATGGTTTTATTGGATGCTTCGACCTTGCCATTACATGGAGGGTAATATGTTGTAGAAAAATATTGTGTGATATTATATTTAGTACTGAGCTAATCTAGATTTTTATTTTTGAACGATCATCCATTATGAGATATAATGTTGAGGGGATACTGTAGCGATAGATAAGATGGTTGAAGATAAATTTTTAAATTTGCTTTTTAGTCATATAAGTGAGGGGTATAGCTTCAACCCACTTAGTGAAATATTCGGTGGTGATAAGGATATGTTTATGACCATCAGATGAAGTTTTTCAATGAGGTCAAGTATCCATGTATAAAATGGCCATGGTGTCAATATTGGTTTCAGAGTTTTTACTGGGGCATGAATCAGATTAGCTTACCATTGATATTTGTCACACCTTTTTACATATGCAATGGCATCTACATCCATCATGGTTCAATAATAACTAGTATGCAAGAGTTTTTTGAATAATATTTCCCTACTAGAACGATCACCACATACTCCTTCATGAACTTCTCTTAATGCTAGCATAGAGTCTGTTAAAGTTAAACAATGAAGCAGAGTTCCATCAAAACTATGATGGTAAAGGCTGGATCCAAGTAGAGTATAATGAGTGGAATGATGAATGAAGAATTTGGTTTATTTTTGAGAGAGATTAGTTGGTATAACTTGGTCATGAAGGTAGTTGTAAAGGTTTGAGTACCAGATAGAATTAGGACCAATAATATCACAAATCATGGCAATTGTTGAAGGTTCATGATTTGGTGCTAACAATTTTTTGACAAGAAATTGATACTCTCTAGCTTTATTTGTTTGTCAAATTAAAGAGCCAATATTATCCATGACATCTGTATTTTTTTTACTAGCCCTTGGTATGTGCTCAAACTAAATGTTGACAATTTATTGTTTAAGAGTGTCAACCATGGTTTTATATGGAACCAACTTGTCATCTTTGGTTTAAAAATGATATGTGACCTGATTGATGATTAACTAAGAATCACCATAAACTTGAAGATGAAATATATTCCAATGCACTACTTTTCAAATTATTGCAATAAGTGTTTCATACTCGACCATGTTATTTGTATAAAAAAGCTGATTTTGAATGATTTAAATACTATATCCCCCTATGGTGTAATAAAAAATAGGCCTACCCCCGATCCATGTACAGTAAATGAATCATCAAAATATAGCTTCCAAGGCTACTCCTCAAGGGGTGTGTCAATGATGATCATGATAGATTCATCAATAAATTGAAATATGAGTGGTTGTGTGTCTATGAGAGGTGCTTTAGCAGGGTGATCTATAAGAACTTGTCCCTTGATTGCCTTTTGACTGACATACTATATGTCAAACTCACTGAGAAGCATGATCTATTTAGCCATTCTACCTTGCAAAGATATTTTAAATAGTAGATACTTGATTCGATCTACTTTTAAAATGGCCATAGTCTTATTATTTAGCATGTAATGGTATAATTTTTTAGCTACAAAAACCATGGCTAGACAAGCTTTTTCAATAGGTGCATAGTTATGTTCATATGTAACCAAGGTATGACTTAGGTAGTATACAACTTGATCCTTTCCATTATCATCATGTTGAGCTAAGAGTGCTCCCAGAGCATGATCAGTAGCTAATAGGTATAACAAGAATGCCTTTCTTGGCATAGGAGTCAGTAAAATAGGTGAATTAACAAGATAGTCTTTGATTTATTAAAAAGTTGTTTGGCAGCGATCATCCTAGTAAAATGCCACTCCTTTCTTCAAAAAGTGTGTAAATATATGACACTTATTTTCTAACTAAGATATGAAGTGTTAGATTGATTGAATCTTACCATGTAAACTATGGAGTTACTTTAAATTAGTTGGTGGCAGCATCTCGATTATAGCATGGAATATATCTAGATCAACTTCAATACCCCTATGAGACACAATGAAGATAAGTAATTTCCTTAAAGTTACATAGAACACATATTTTTTTGGGTTGAGTATGAATTTGTACTCTCGTAATCTTTCAAATATCTTACGTAACACTGTTGGATGGTCAGCCCTAGTTTTATATTTTTTTAATATGTCATTGACATAGTATTCAATAATATTATGCATCATATCATGGAATATGATAGTCATGGTTATTTGATATGTAGATCCATTATTTTAAAGGCCAAATGACATCATTTGATAATAAAATTTTCCCCATGGGGTGGTGAATGTTGTTTTATGTTGAACTTTTGGTGTGATTATGATCTGGTTGTACCCTAAAAAGCTATTCATGAGTGAAAGCATTTCATAACCTTCCATAGAGTTGATGATCATGCCACTATTAGGAAAGTGAAAATATTCTTATGACAAGCTTTGTTGATGTCTCAAAAATTAGTAAAAATTTTGATCCCTTCAGGATTTTTGCTAGCAGAGACCACATTAGAGATCCATTCTAAGTAGTCAATGGATTAGATACATCTTACTTCTAATAATTTTTCCAAATATTTATTTACCAATACAACAATGTAAGGATGCATCTTACGTATCTTTTGTTGTAATAGTTTGGCATCAAGATTAACCATAAACTGATGTAGAACCAAGGTGAGGTCTAAACCTGGCATGTCAAAATAAGGCCATGCAAAGATATCTATAAATTTTCTCAATAGAGCTGTAAAGATGTCATGTTCATGCTTAGTGAGGGACATGACTAATTTTATCCATTTTAGTTCTGATGAAGTCCCAATGTTTACCTCTATTATATCTTCGACTAGAAGGGTTGAACCATCTTCTAGGATAGTAGGCAATGACATGAACTATTGGATTATGTCTGGGTCCTCTATTAGGACTTTCTCTTCAACTTCTCCTAGACATGATTAATGTGAGTCCCCTAATCGGAGATCTGGCCATGTGACAAAAATAATAAAAAAATTATTAAAGACTTTGATCAAATACTTATTGTTGCTCAAAGCTAAACTTGAATTCACAGGCAAGTTCATTGTTGGTGATCTCCTAGTCTAAATTTGAAGAAGAATGAACACCCCCATCTACTAGCACCTAAAACAAGTTTTTACCACTAGAATAACCTTTATCTTTACCTTTTACCTTGTCAAAAAGCACCTTAAAGAGGTTTTCACTTTGGGACCTCAATGTTTTACTTATTTATTTTTGGCTAAGGGTGTTCACTCGCTCTTCAAAATAGGTTGTAGGATTCAATGTGATTTAGAATCTTGATTTGTGATATCCTAACAAAATGTTTCCTCTAAGGCCTAAGAAATCACATAATGCCTCATCATTTTAGAACTCATCAATTGGTAGTCTAGAATCTTATTGGTCTCAATCTATCAGTAGGGGATAATATAATGGCAAAGAGTTGTGATGAATGGCCAAGGTAAGGGTACAAATGGTATCGTTATCAAACATGTTGGTTTTAGCTAGGTTATCAAAATTCAAGCTATGATCAGACTCTACTTCATTGTCGACATTATCATCACTAGTCATTGGTGATGGAGTTTGAATAAGATATGTGGGGTCACCCCCAGGAATTTTAAATCTAAGTCCATAAGGTATTTCATACTTAGTCATGGAAATTGGCTCAATGGTTCCTTACTAATTCAATCTAATGCCTCTTCTTGCATAATTGAAACGCTCTATGATCCTATTAGGAATAGGATACTTTATACTTTTATAATAATTAGCTTGGTTGTCATTATATAACCATGATTTATCCCCTTTAAGAGGGTCAGGTTCTAGGCTAGATGTTGGTACAAATGTGATAGCTCTCTTATCTTTATTCTTTTGTTGCCAATGCATATGTGGGGTGACTTTAGGTTGCCCAAAGATTTCCAAATTCTAAGAAATATTGGTAATATGAAATGTATCATGGTTCAGATACTCTCTTGGTTTATTATCTGATATGGTGAAATGATTAGAAGCTTTAGGAGGTGGCATGTGGGAAAGGGATTCCAAAGTATTAGGATCTATGTAATTATCTGGTAAAGGATCAAAAAGTATAGCCTTTCCTTTATCCTATGTGAAATTTGGATGCATGTCATACTGATAATTGTAACTTTGAAATTAGGCCTCAATATGATTATAGTGTTCATATGGGTGTAAATCTCTTAGAATATTAACTTACATCCCTAAGTGGGAAAACTTGATACATTGGTACAACATTGACAGGACTACATGAATCTCATGTAACCAAGGCCTGCCTAGAAGCATATTATATGATAACTCAAGATCAATCACATGGAAAAGTGTATCATGGGTTAAAATCCCAATGATAACTAGTAAAATAATGGTGCCTTGTGATTCTCTTTCCTGATTATCATAGGCTTTTATGGTTATTGTTTTTAGATGGAGATTTATCATTATGTACCCAAGAATCTTGATGAGATTTAGAGACACTATGCTGAAGCCGGATCCTTTGTCTATAAGAACACATTTCACCTTATGCCATCTTATATAAACATCTATGTATAATGGATTATTATGTAATGGGCCAAGGGAAGACATATCACTTTGGTTGAATGTGACTTGTTGGGCCAGAGCTAGGTGTCTAACCAAATCTTGAAACTTATCAAGGGATATATCACTAACAATAGTGGATTGGGTAAAAAACTCACTCAAGATGTTCTTATAGTTTATCGACATTCATAGAAAATCTAAATTATAAATTTGTGCTAGTGTCTTTTTCAATTATTCCATAATATCAAACTTTTTATCTTGGTCAATAATGAATGGTTTATTCTGAGGCTAAACAGTTGGTTGGATGACAAGAAAAGTGGTGGATGGTTGTGGGCCTAGGATAGTAATATTTGACCTCCAAATTGTGATTACATAATTAGGATTAAATACTGGACCATTATTGATAACTGATGTTGAAAATGGTGTGAGACCAGACATGACAAGTCTTAGTTGTCAGTGCACTTGCATGTGGTCACATGACAAGAATGAGTTGTCAATATAAGGTTCAAAAAGGGAAATCCTAGTTTGTTGGTTTGCTTATATTCACTCCTAAGTCAAAGAAGGGTTATCCATGTAATTTGGTTGAATGGTGTTGTTCATCAACCATCTAGGCTGATTAGTGCTTGGTCTAGGATTAATAAAGATGGTATTAACGCTACCCCCTATAATATGACCTATAATCCTATTTAAGTCATGTGCAACTGCATGGTCAATTTTTTGGTTTTTATTATTTTGACCTTGGTTTTGTCCATTTTTCTATCATTATGGGTTTTTCTACTGAGTTTGTCAATTCTACTAGTTTGGCCTTTGATTTTGATACTAAAGATTTTGTTGCTGCACTAGTTTTTATTGTTACTGATTATTTTGTTACTGCTAATTATTATGTTAGGGAAAGGTGTTTTGATAAATCTCAAGAGTTTGATTGGAAGTGGAATCACCATTATCCATTGTTATTTCCCCAGTCTCTGACATATTCTCAATTACATTATTTATTTGGTCACATCTTCATAGATTATGTCCATTGACTCGATGATAGTCACAAAATTCATTTTCTTAGTACCAATCAGGATAAGGAATGCCTTGTGGATAATGTTTTGGTATAGGCCAAATAATCAGATTAGTAGTAGAAAGCTTATAAAATATAGATTCAATAGGTTTTCCTAGGTCACTAAAGACATGATGTGCAGGCATGGTTCTCTTAAGAGGAGGGGTTTGTAATGGGAAAGGCTGATGTACTTATTGTTTTGGTTGTTGTGCTTGTGGCATCATTTAGAGAGGTTTTTGGGTAAGAGTAAGTTGAAAAGGTGGCATGAATAATGTTTGCATAGTTTGGACATGATGATATTTAGTTACTCTATTTTTGAAAACATTCCTATTATGGTTGAATTGCTTTGGTCTTTCTTGGTTATTATCCTATACCGATTTTGATGCTTGCATTTTATTAGGATGTTAATGTTGGCCATTTTCTTGATTGTTACCTTGATTTTGATTAGTTGAATTAAGATTGATGACTCCTTTATTAATGAGCACCCACTTGATCAACAAACCTTTATCACTGATCTCTTTGAACATATGTACACATTGTAGTTCTAGATGGTAAGGTATCTCACTATGCAAATTTTTAGTAAATACAGTGACTAATTGTTTATCTAGTAAACTATGGGTAAAATGGCTTGCAAGGGCTCTCCATCACTATAAATAACTTGTAAAACTCTCCCCATCTTTTTGTTTTGCTTATGTAAGCTCCACTAATGAAATCTCATGCTCAAGATTATAGGAAAAGTGTTGCACAAATTTATTAGAAAGATCATCAAAATCCATTGTTGAATTCTTGGGAAATTTTTAAAACCACTCCAAGGCTTGTCCAGCCAACCTTCTTGGAAATAATAGAAAAAGGTATATGTCTCTATATTCTACTGGTTGATATGTGATAAAGAATTCAGTCAAATGAGCCTCAAGGTCACCTTTCCCTTTGTATTTATCAAATTTAGGTGGTTTATATCCTGGAGGAAATGGTATCTACAAATATTCCATGTTGAATTGATAGGAACACATGTCATCCAATTTGAACTTTTTAGTCTGTTGCCCAGCCTAAATGGTAGCAATTACATCCTTCATCTATTACAATTCTTAGGGTAGGAAACATGAAGGGATATTGGTTTGAAGGAGAATATTGGTTTGGGTAAATGGTTGGGAGGTCACAAGTGGGACACTTTGACCAGGGTATAATGGAGATACTTGTTGGAGTATATTGGTTGGGTTAGGGAATGGACCAAGAATACACATACGTGGATTAGGATGTACATGAAACTACACATTTGGCTATGCAATATTTGGTTTAGGTTAGCAATAAAGGTTTAATTTGAGATATTTTTTGGTTGGTATAGAGGATATAACTATACTATGCCTATTGTGGCTGAAAGGGGGCATATTGTTTACTAATCAAACCTTGTTGTTGAGTGGGAACTTGTGGACCAAGACCCTGTCTCTCAATTTGTGGCACATTTTGAACCAATGGTTATCTAGTAAGTACTTGAGAAACATGGGGACCTCCTTATTGTATGAATCCCTATGAAAAAGTGAAATAGGTTACAGATTTGACATCTATCATTGACCAAAATTTGCACGTTGTTAACTAGTCATTACTTGGTTTTGAATTGGCATATTAGTCTGTGACTGAAGAGGTGTGTTTGTCATTACTTGGTGAGGTGGAACAATTAGTTGCCCCTGATTAAAATGGAAATGTATTTGTCCTTTATTATGTTGATACACTAGGTTGTGTTTTTTGTTGTGGAATATTGCTCATTACTTGTTGAGGAGGAGTAGGATTCATCACATTCTATCATTGAGGTGTGACATTGGTTGTTGTTTGATTACCTAATGTTGTAGGTTGTACACTTGAGGAAGTAGCTGGTTGAGACTGGGGTGTATAAACTCATATTCCTTGGTATGATGATTGATTCATAGGATTAACTACATGCACATGTTATTGGATAGTTTTTTGTGCATTAGTACCATTTTGATCAAGATCGGATGTTGTTTGCATATTGTCTACTATGTTTGGCTCATTATTTAGTGTAGAGGCCAAAGATACTTCTTTAATAAAAGGCACATGCATCAAGTTATCTATTGAAGTGGTTTGTATGAATGAGTTAGAACTCAGATTTTCTTGTCCAGTTGACTCTATCAACATTCCTATTGAAGGTACTAGGTCGATAAGAGGATTACTCACCATGTTCATCTTATTAAAACTATATGCTAAATTCAGGTAGGTTTGATATGCCATCTTCATTTGGTTAAAGTGATCTTCCATGATGTTTTGGCCTTGATTGAATATATTAGGGTCTTGATATGTTGTTTGGACTAGAGCCATAGGATTGCTAGAAGAATCATATTGATCATTAATGATATTATGGGGAAATCTTACTAGACTTGGTAAATTTTCATGAGGGAAGTCTATTAGAAACTTGGCCTGTACCTCTATGGCTCTAACCAAAATCTCATCTTTTTCTCTAACAAATATTGCTCAAATAAAAATGGATCATACAAGGAAGCTATATTAGTAGAATATGACTATTGAAGAACTGGTTCATCCAATGTGGGTATTGTAGCTAGGTATTGAATGATTTATTCTTGGTCTTATTCTAAATAAGGTGGTGTGTTAACCAGATAGTTAGTCAATGGATCTTGGCTTTGTGCCCCTGATTGAGTATTATAAGAGGGATAAGAATCCATCTCATAAGTAATATTATCTACATAGGGGTCTTGCACCATTTCTTCCTATGCAACTATATTACTAATTCTCAAGTTGTACATGAGTCCACTACGAGTGTAGTAATACATGTTGGAATCCATAATCAATGTTTTGCGATAAAAGGTCAAAGAGATCTACAAACTCTAAAAAAGATAGAATCTAAAATAAATGATGCCTTCAACTTGGTCTACTTTTTTCAAAAGGATAAAAAGGTTTATCAAAATATTTGTGAGGAAATAAGCTAGCATAAAATATCTAACATTTAACTATTTACACAAAGATAAGCAAGTAAATAGACCAAAAATCAAAATGTTAAACTCTAAGGTCGAAGTGTTTCAAATCAGACTAATCTAAGAATTTAAAATTTGCTAGGTCTTTTGGCCAATTGCGGTGTCAAAATCTAGGCTCAAACAAGGCATGTACTAGGACTTTTGTCCAAATGATGTCAAAATATAGACTTTAAAAATAGATGAAATTTTTATTCTAATGAATTTGAAACACTTCTAACAAAAAACTAGGCATTTGATTCTTAGTTATGAACTTGATCAACCAGGTATAAGGTATGAAACAAAATGCACTTTATCAATAGTTTATTTTCTCATAAATAATGGTGTAAAACTTGGTTATTTTGACAAACAAGCTAGACAAAGGTGAATAGTATAACTGTGCTTTAGACAAAGGATCATAAAAGTGCACTTGGATTGGTCTAAAAATGTAGGAACAAATTTGAACTCTATGCAAGAGGGTCTATGAAAAAATATTTGAAATGTTTTGGGTAGTGTAACAATGCTATACTACCAAAAAGGTAAAAAAGTTTATTTCAAAAATTCTCTAAGGCAAAGACATTTTCCCCTAATTTTGATAGCATAACACTACCTTTCCTGATTCAAAAAGTTGTGGTGTATAGACTCAAAGTGCAAATGTTTAGTACAAAATGACTTAAGTTTATTAAGTGATGATAATGATTATGATTCTTAAATGACCTTCAACCCAAATTAGAAATTAAACCTAAGTTCCCTCAAGTTTAGTGCAAATGGTGAACCCGCTTAACACATCAACCCTGTGAACTTGTAAAGGTGTAATTCTGAATTTAGATTACAAGTAAATGAATTAAACAACTTTGGTAAATGTCTAGACTCAATTGGGCAGCATAACTACACCAAAGTGGATGATATGACTCTCAAACTTCTGATGAACTTTGAACAAGAAAAATTGATGATCTCACATGGATAGCATAATGCCTCTTTGTTCAAAGTAAAATTTAGAATATGTGTTTGGTTTTGGTTTATTTTTTTACACCAAGTTTTGACTTCAAATAAGACTTTAATCTAGGACAAGACTAACTAATTAATCACCCTTAGATCCTAAACTGATAAGGTTGCCTAGTATTATTGGAATCCAGCAATATATGTCATTTGAGAGGACTTTAAGTGTTCATCTAAAAGTAAATGTGTATTATATAGTAAGGTTTTTACACCCCCCTTCTTTCAAATGACAATATTGTGACAAGGACTTTGAGGTTCACCTTGCACCAACAATACTTTCACAATAAGTGTGGATTTGTCTAAGATCTAAAAAGTTTTTAAATGATCTAGGAGAATCAATTGCATAATAAATTTTATGTCAAACAATGCAAAAGAAAAGCACAGATTTTGGGTCCATATCACTTGCCTTATTGCAAAAATATATAATCTTTTTTACAACTACTACATCGTATTGTTCACTTAGTGTAGTGCAATGTCCAAAGTGCCACTATGTCCCATGTGTAACTCCAAAATATCCAAATGAATTCAATGCTAAGAGATGAAACCCTAAGTCAAAGCTTCCCTAAAGAACTTGTGGGAGGTGATGAAGTCCCCCTCACAAGCCAAGATGCATAAAAATAAATAAATCATTGAAGTAGAAATACTTTAAGGTCATTTTCAAGGTGACCCAAACTTTGATGAATTTTTGAGGAGTGATTTAGATGACTTTATTTCTAATCCTTGGACTAAGATACTTATAATAGGAATGGCACTTTTGATTCTAATGGTTCCCTATAGGGGATAAATGGAAACCATACACACAACATTCCTCTTTTTGCCAAACAACATTTGATTAAACAACTATTATAAAAAATAATTGACAAGTGTGTTCAATTTTAAACCCAAAATGAAATATTTGGTGGTGTTCATTTGACTCCTTGGTCTTAGTTGTAAACTTTGAAACATTTATTTAAATATCTAAATTCTTTGTTAAACACCAAAACAAGGTTCCTAATTGATTTTTAAGCATGCAAAGGTGATTTAAACATGTTTTGAATAAATATCAAGCTTGGTCCTATAGCAAAAATTTTATCATGACATTTAGCTTTGGAGCTCTTTTTAGCTTGAAATAATGAACTTTAAAAAATAGCTCTTGGGTCTGTGTTTTTGGAAAAACATAGTGATCAACATCACTTATTACCAGTGACATTGGTTACTTTGGCTAACTAAGATCTAACCAATGTCATTTTTACTATCTGATGTCAATTAAGCCATGTAACCAATTTCAATATTACTTACTGATTTTAGTTATTGTGTAAAATAATGGCAAACAAAAATAGCAAAATAAAGTTAAAAAATTAATTTGCAAGAGTTTTAATGATCCAAATAAAGATCTTAAAATTACAACATGATCTTCTTCATGTGTGTGATGCATTTTGTCCCATTGGGAATGCCATTATTTGCTCTAGGAAATTGACTCAAGAGAGGATGGCTAATATGGTGTTAGTTTCAAAATAAAAACAAAATGAAAGAAATACACTAACTAGCATAACATCTCTAGGCCTAGACACTAGGGAGAGATTAGTTAAAAAACATGAATAAAACACACAACTAAAATACAAAAGAAACTTTCTTTTACCTTCCTTGGATGCTCTAAAATGTTTGTTGTAGTGGCTTATTCGGCTTGTGCTCATGAAGTCCTTAGCAATGGAAGCTTGGCTACCTCCATCTATCCTTACCACCTTTGGCTTGTGGCTTGGCTTAGCATGGTAAAAATAGTTTCATGAAGATTTTGGAACCAATCCTGCATCATAACTTTGCACTATCAAGGCTTAAAATTCATGTGGTGAGGACTCTTATTTATAATTTTTTATAAATGACTAGAATCAACCTAAACCGTCCATCTCAAGATTGAGATGTGTGGTTGAGGATTAATTTAATTTTTGAAATTAATTTTGTAACTATCCTCATCACGACATTGGAATAATTGAAAATTAAGAGGCATGGAATACATTATGGAAGGCATTGATGAGGCATGGGAGGTATGAATCCTGATATTTATGGCATTTATGGCCTCGAGATGTCTTCTCAAGAAATGAGGTCACGTGATGATGCAAATATTTAATATTCATTTAAAAAAATAAGTATTCAATAAGTTTACATGGAATTATTAATTATGCCTTGATTTGTGTTAGTTACCTCTTAATCATGATTAAGCACTTTATGCATAAATAACTCAAATTGATCATAATGCCTTGTTATTGGTCCAAAATTTGACTGAATTAGAATTGGAAGTCATTGTTAGATGTGTTGGAACCTTATTCTCATTTAGGATATTTCCAAAAACAAATAACAAAGGCACATGTCTTATACAAAAATTTGATAGGAAAGAACAATCCAGAGCACCTACGTGCAAAATTGGCATTTTGACTCAGAATGATCTTATCAAAGTTAGCTGGCCCATAAATTGCATTGACCCATTTAATGATACCCTAGACAAAATTGGCACTTTAATATGTTAATTTCAACTCTTCTAATGCATTTTAATATTTTTAGGCCATTGTACATTTTGAGTGAAAATTGGCCAAAACCCTAATTGGAGGTTATCAATGGCCAAATTTAGGTATCTATAATAAATATACGATAGTGACTCAATATTGATATTTATCATTGTTTTTCAAATTCATGTAGACAAAATATTTATACTAATATAAATATTTTTAAATAAAATATCTATTTAATAAAAACTTAAGTTTTTTTTTAATTGTTTACTCTATTATATCTAAAAAGATCAATTAAAGTTGAAACTATTGTATGATAGTATGATAAATATGGAATAGAAGATTGATTATTGATTATTAATATCTAGCCGACACTCCAATTATAAATTTCCATATTAACAGTGTAAACTATCCCTATCTACATAATAAATAATAAATTTAATTTAATAAAAAAATTATATTATTATTAAAATTGTCTTTTATTTTAATTAAAAAAATTGGTTGAGATTTTATTCTTGTATGTTTAAAATGATCCTAAAGTCATCTATATAAATTGTTAATATTTCTATGATTTGTTTTGGTCATATATATTTACTATTAATCACAAATTAAAATGATTTACTTAACATAAATTAAATTAAACCAAATTTCATATGTTCAAATAAAATTTACTTGACTATAAATAAGAGAGATGTAGAGGAACTATTCTGATCATTATTGTGTATAAGGTGGTGCGCGCGTGCGCGCGCGCGCACACACACACACACACACACACACACACACACACACACACACACACACACACACACACACACACACACACACACACACACACACATTAATTCTTAACACTTAAATTACTCTAACAACTTCCATGTTCTCAAAGACATTACTCATATGTAAATATTTCCAAATGTACGTTTGGTGCATGTATATTAGAAGATTTATTAGATAAATCTTTTTTTCAAAATAAAGATCAAGAATGATAATCTGAAACATTGAAACTAACAAAAAGAATACAATTTACTCCCAAAAATTAGATGTTCAAATAATAAATATTATCAACCATAGAATAAATAGATAAAAGAGTTTCATTATGTTAAGATATAACTAACCTACTAAAATATAAAACCAAACTAATAGCCATGAGATCATTTGATCAATATATTATCCCTCATATTCTTAACCATTTCACATATACATATCTATTTATAAAATATAAATGTTGGACACATGTCTAATTTAAGAAATAATATATGATGAAGTCAAGTGAAAATGCTAATCGAATATATTATATTATGCCTTTAAATTTTTTTGCATTAAATATTTACACTTATTCATTCAAATTTACATAAGTAATTAGTAAATGAAAATTTGTTAATAAAAATTTGTTAGTTGAAAATAAAATTTTAATAAGGGCTTTTAAATGGTTATTATTAAATAAAATACTTACAATAGAGATTTTAGAAAAAAAATTAATCTTGTTCTTATACTTTTTTATTTTAATTTCATTAGTTCAATACATATATTGATAATTAATTATTTGTGTGCCTCAGATTTATCAAAACAATATAATAATTTAAAATCATAAGCTATTTTAATATAAACTTTAAGATAAGCAATAAACCATTCACATAGTTATATTTACAAGAAGTAAATTATTTTATGATTTCTAACACCATTGTATTATAAAAAATTCAAGGCACAACCAATTCAATGTGTTACTTAAATGATAGATCTTACTTTCTAATGATTAAACATGGTTTTGGAAAGAACAAAATCATAATCTTGCATGCTTATACATAAATTAATTAGAAGAAGAAACATATTGATTAAAAAAAGATATCAATGTCAATAATAAAAATTAGACAAATAAAATATTCTTCACACATTCTCATAAAGATAGATTTGATTTTAACTTACAAGACAATGATAGAATGCCCAAAAGTTGGTCTATATATGTTGACCTATTAGAATAACACAATATTTCAAACCCAAAACCTATTTTTACATAAAACCTAATAAGTACCACATATTATTTATATATCTCTCTTTACAAGAAGCCAATGATTCCATGTTATCAAACAATAAAATATTATTATAAAACTAAAGACAACCAATTGTTTATATTACTCGTAGGACAAATATTAAATTGATTTGATGTTAATCATGACTTCCTTTTAGTCACAAAATAAGGATTTGACAAGAATAAAATGTCAGCCTATAGCCTTGAGTAGCAGTTTATGACACAAAAAAATGTATTGATTTAAAACATATATATTATCAACAATAAATCCTAAAAAAATAAATTGTGCTTGTCATATTCACACATAAACATTGATTTTATGTGCATTCCTATTCTCTAGCCTATGCACATCTAACCATTAAAAGGCCAGAACATTGCTTTCTCACTAAATAAGAAAAATAAATTCTCAAACTAATTCTCATATATGATAAGATTATATTTTTTCAATATTTCCTTAAGGAAAGATTATTTTAGATTAATAAGATGTCCATCAAACATCTACATCTTTATATGCGCATTAATATATAACACAAAAAAGTTAATATCACTAAACACATCAAGTAAATTTCCACATAATAAAGTTGTCATCATAACAAAAGTTTTTTTCACCATTGCTTCCATTTGTTGGCCATTCACCATTTAATACATGACATCTACTTATCGACAAGATAATTCATCCCCTTTGTATTGAAACAACCCCAAAAAAAATTTGGAATTGCCTTTCAAAGTATAAAATAGAACTATATTTTGGGATTACTACACAACTTTAGTGTTGTATGATGCATCTGATCAGACCTACACATAGTGTGAAAATAAGCAATAACCAAATTGGTTCACTTTAGATGCTTACCTAGGGATAAATGACATTAGGGAATTCCATAGAGAAGTATGTTATCCTAGGATGATATGTTGTTCAAGGGAGTATTAGTATTGGATCCATATTGATAACCTTCAAACATGGAAAAGGTGCTTTTATTCTCTATTGGACCACCCAGGGACCTTTATTCCTACCTGAGTGTCTAGTTACCCCATGCGGTCACGGTTGATAGTTCAAAAGAATGAATAATTGATTATGACTTAGGATGCTAATAATATTTTAACCATCATCCTTGTTAATCCAAATAGACAATACTACGAGAAACAAGAATGGAATTAATTATATAAGATATTATCTTAATAGACATTTGTTATGCATGCAAAAAAGATAAAGGATAAACACAACAATTTATCACAGAGGTCTAAAATGATTAAACATAAGATCCATCCTATTAGCTATGCTTAAGCAAAGTCTTACCACATTATGGGATCAATAAGTGGATAATTCTAAACCACTACTAAAAATAACATGGCATAAGCTTTTGAATCACCATAATATTTTAAAATTCACAAAACTAAGGACCAAATCTTGTAATACCTACATTAAATCACTATACCATGATCCAGATTTCTTTGGGGATCATTTCACCACTATTACATTACTTGGCAAAGGTAACACATGAAGATATAACTCTGTTATATGAGACTTGTTCCTCAATGCAACTAAATGATTCACAATGCACTTATTTTAAGGTGGATGGCATCACACAAGTGAGCATCCTATTGAATAAATATACATATGGAATTATAAAAACCAAATTACTTATCTTGATATTGATATGCCATCTTGTAAGCCAACCATAGAGGTCTTAAACCTATATTATTTATTACTTGTCCTTTGGTTACAATATCATGCTATCATTAAGAATATAGGCATTTACACCAATCAATTAATATAAAAATATATGCACAAGGTTTCATTCCTTAAGTAATCCACCCACTAACTTGAGTGACCATTAAAGAAAGTTATGACTTGATAACTCATAACCAAGGTGGGATATTAAAGCATGGATCATAGTGTAAGAATTTTGAGTTCACACAACATATTTAAGCCTCGTCCTAATCTCATAATTATTTGTCATTCACAAAGATTATTCATTATTTTAATAATCATAATATAAATCATACCAAGAAATTTAATTCCAAAGGTAAGTTTATAATATTAATCACATGCATTCACCTATAATCCCACAACCATGTGACTCAAGAATGAATCACCAACTCGTTACAGATAATTAAGGTGATGCTACCAATTGTGAATATATAAATGAATCATCAAATTAAAGGTCCTTGCATCCCATTTACTGTTATAACTAACTTAAAATTTAAGAAACCCCAATCAACTAAAAATAACATAATAAATACAACCAATAACAATATAACCGACATTTTGTTATTCAAGGGCCAAAATATGAACAACTGATTAATAACTTTATGAAACTTGTAAATAGTCTATGTCACTAAATTATCCTTATTTTTATGAACCATAATCAATAGTACCAGATCCATCTAAGGAAAATCATTAAATCGTACTCGATTTGATTGCTTATACAATAGAAATATGCTCACTTAAAGTGAAATGGCAACCTTCTCAATAACAATTACTATAATAAAAATACCTTGCTTTCATCATCAAGGAAATTGATTGCATAAATTTAATTGATATGATAGATTTAGCCTAAGTTATAAACATACCACAATTCATGTTCTCAAATAATAATGCCACAAATTAGACCTATCATATGATCATAATGAGCTAATGATAAATCTAAAACATAATAAAAGAAGTAAAAATTTATTATACATTGACATCCCAACACATAAGGATGTCACCAGTTAATATATCCTCTAATATGTATCTATGATTCAAGTTAAGAACATGAATACTACTTTTTTCAAGTAAGCACTTCAAGCATAAACCAACAACACTTGATTCCATATATAACAATGTAAAACAAGTGTAATTACACCAAAATACTAACTTTTCCCAACATAATGAAATATGGTATGAAATCAAAAATTAAGGAATGATATTGAGGTTTTTCCTTTACCTTCAAAATAGCATTTGATTACAATAGAATCTTAGGACTTATAAAAAAAATTACACCTTATAACTCCTATTACACCCATATTTCTCCATTACATTCATGGGAATTTAAAAAATAGACTTCATGTTTGTGAGTGACTTACAAAAAAATTCTTATCCGTCTCCACTTTAATCAATCTAAGCACAAAATGATAATAAATTCTATATAACCATCATTTTTGATTGAAGTATAATAAAAACATAGATGGTAAAAAAAACTTTTTATGGAATGTTTTAATTTACCCTTGTTTGGATGTGGATCCCACTGGGTAATGGAAATCAATAAATAAACCAACCCTAAATATACTTTACACTTTCACTTTTGCACTTGGATAGACGTTTGATGCTCTTGAGATCACCCTATTGCTATGTAACCTCATGTATTTGATAAATACCAATATCTAATGGGTCTTGTGTTTTGGTATCAATATTGGACTTAACCTCTATAGATGATAGCATTAAATGTTTTAGTTGGTGAGAAAATATTAAAACATTACCCCTTATATTTACTTTTGAGGTATCATGAAACTTTAACACTATAAATTTTTGAACATGTATTGTATATGATAGCATCTATTGGAGTTAAATTGGATGCTTCATCTTCAAAAGCATTAGCGGATTCTCTTGATTTAGTCTAAATTCTAATAAGCTAGTCTAGATTCTTATGCCAAAATATAGAAATGATTAGATCATTTTTAAAAATAGGATAAAGGATTTCTTAAACTAGTATATAGGTGAGGGTATGAATGGGATGGAATTTATAGAGGCTGAAAGCAACATGAATGATCTAGTCTCGGAATAAAAAAACATATGTGATTTATGATAGAGGTCATGTGGTTTATGCAGTAATTTTAAAACAAATTTTAGAGTACATAAAAAATTAAAAATTTTCAAGGCTTCATACCATACAAGTGCAATCTCAACTGCTCTAAAAATTTCTTTACTCCTCTTCTTCAAATTTCTAGGTTTTGATGCCACTATAGACCAGGATAAAGAAATACACAAAAATATCTTCATAAATGAAAATAAAATATTTTTTGAATAATGAATATTTAAAAAGATTTATGAAAAACATGAGTTCGTTGAGAAACCAACTAACAAGTAAAACCTACCCGAAAACTTAAAAACATGAAACAAATTAATCAAAATAACTTTGGACCATAATTGATCCCAACACAATAAGCACATAATATACCATATTTTTATTTCCAATATATCAAATGTTATAATCCTACATAATATAAGGAAATCAAACCAATACATAAAATAAACATCCATGAAACACTTCCAATAACGTCTACTAGAAATCATACACCAACAGACATAGACAAGTAATATTCTCCCACATGAAGTCCATGTTCAATAATGAAAGAGAGTAAACACAATAAGAAGAGCACCATTTCAAACCAAACCTATAAACCCAACCATTGGTGGCCCTTGCCACCCCAACCATCAACTAGGTGGAGGGTTTCAGCAACTTGGTACTTGAGTGGGGTAAGAGGTATGAAAAATATACTAAGCCACTAATAAAAAATTATAAAAATGGAAAAAAAAAGATAAGAGAATCAAATTTCGACAACATAATAACCATACCACCCAAACTAACCAGTCAACCTAAGCAATATCCAAGGCATACCTTGAATTTTTATAGAAGATGATTTACTTAATAAATCAAAATCTATCATTTTCATTTTGCATTACCAAGAGGTCTAACTAAGTCTATTGCTCATCCCAAGAAACTTGTTAGGGTGTAGAATGATTAAACACATGAATTCAGTCAATAATAACCAAATTAAACCCTTCGAGTCAAGGAGAAGAAGTACATATCATTCATTAATAAAAAGAATACTTGGTTAAGTTTATAATTGACCATGTACATCCAACACTTCAATCCTTGAAACTCTTAATCACAATCCAAAACAAGATAATAATGCAACCTCATTACTATAAAGGAAGAAAAAAGTTTTAGTTTATAATTGATAAATACATCCCAACCTTTTGGGGGAATTTACTCTAGAAAAATAGGAGTAAAAATAGAAGGCTATGATTATCAAAGTTAAATTGACCTTGCATAACCCATACAGGATGAAGCAATCAAAATATACTATAATAAGATTTATTCCAACCCACAATAAATCATTCACATGAATAGGATTACTGAAGCCCAAGGGAGGTAAATAAATTAAGAATAAATTCATATTTCTCCTAAAACTGGGTGAGAAAGTTACAGACATTATTCTAAGACCAAAATAGATAATAAGTGCCTGAGTCAACATAATATGTGTGTAGAGAGAGAAATTCAACTCATATTGATACCCTTCATATTCACTTGCAAGGAGTTTCACATTAGGGCTTTAATAGGGAACTATTATTTCCAAAAACTTTGTTGGGTAGAGTTATCAATTTATAAGTACCATTACAGCAGGGTTTAATAAATCCATAAATTGCAATCAAGTACCTATAAGCCTAAAACATATGCTTTTCCCCAAATCAAACCACAAATTCAATAGTTATTTTATTAAGAAAGAACCCAAATGATTTCTAGGGGTCAAGCCCTTTCCACATATATGGTAATCAAATATAAGTATAATGAGTTGTAAATGTATGGTCCCCAAGACAAGATAATTTGAATAATTTTTTCCCTAAGGTGGGACTATATTATTATATTTTTAATGTTAGATTGAAGGATTTTATGATCAATTTTGATTAGATATTAATTTTTATATATTATATGTTAAACTATGCATTAGTTTTTAATTGTGGCACTATGGAGTTAGGTGTCAAGGCATAATTCAATTATGTTTATTGATTGAGTGAAGATAACTAGGGATACCATAAGTCTTAATATATCAATATTGAAAAATAAATCCCCTTTGTATCATAGATGTTTAATTAACTACATGTATATATCATTATTTCATATATGACATGATGCATTCCATATTATTATTATTTGTATGATTTATCATGTTTTAATAATAAATAAATAAAATATATATTAATTTATTTTTATAATTTTTTTGACACATTAAAAAAAAGACATAATATAATAAAAATATGAAGGGTAAAAAAAAACACAATGAGAGCTATAGGTAAATAATAATGATATAACAAATTTTATTCTCTATTTAACATCTAAACTTTGGCCAAGATAATTTGAGAAAATAAAAACAAAGGAAGGAATTTTTTAAATGTAATTCTCTGGCATGGAATGTGTCAATCGAAAAACCAAATAGTAAAATATATACATAGTTTGTAACAAAAAAAGGTATATATTACAGTGTATCGTTAAACAATTGCTTTGCATAGATTGCTCGAATTAAAAAAATTATGCAACTATTAGAAATTTACATTAAAAAAATTAAAATATGTATGGTTCATTTCTATCAATAAATGGTAATAAAATTTAAAAAACAAAATGATGGTCATTGATTTCAATTTTACCATGTATTTGCATATATGTTAATATCAAATTTATAATTGCATATATGTAAATATCAAATTTATAATGCTATGAATGTATTTATATTCTTCATGTGACCCTGATATGCTATTAATGCTAATACTTTTTTTTTTTTTAACATCAAATGAATGTATTTATCTATTGATGCACACTAAATTTAAAAAAATTAAATCACTAAATTTAATATATAAATGTAAATATTTTGTATCACATCAATATCAAAAGTATTTCTCGAATAAACCCCATTTTAAGTGACCAACATAACACATATCAAAATTACGGGAAAATGATCATATCCATCCTAAAAAATTTATTCTAAACCATAAATTTAGTATAGAATCCAAGACTCAATGCTATAAGTTCATGCTTATTGACATATTGAAAAAAATGTCAATAAAAAAGATCCTATGGCTTGATTAATTTTAAATTCTGCATGTAAAAAAAAAGATTTCAATCAAATATACCTATTGTGAGTCTTAAATGTTGGTCTTAAGAAAAGACATTATATATATATATATATATATATATATATATATATATATATATATATATATATATATATATATATATATATATATATATATATATATATATATATTCAAAGTTATGACTATGTTAATATTTGTTATTTTATACATGATTTTATTGATGATGCCACTATGGGGTTTAGTGTTTGATCATAGTTAAATTATGTTCTTTGTTTGGGAATAGAGAACTCAAGATATAATAACTACAATTTTTTAGTTAAAAATATAAAAATGAATTTGGAATAAATTGTAAGTTTTAATTTTTGCATTAGATATCCTAGCATTTATTAAGTTGAAATTTAAATAAATAATCACTTTATTATGAGGTGTTACCTTTCCATTATTATAATTATTTTGAAACAAGATAATTGGCCTCTACATGCAATTTTTCCAAGCATAAGAAGGGGTCTTTTGGTGAAAGGATGACCTCTTTGAACATGAATTGGTGGGTAGTGAACATAAGAGTACTAATTATGAGAGTGAAGCCCTGAATTTTCATATGTAAATCACATTTAAATATAAATATATGTTGAAACAAGCATAGAGAATAACTTATGTTAGACAAATTTGAAAGAGAACTCTAAGATTGTCAGAGAATTTGAAAATAATAAAATCTATTGTGATTCAAGTGAAGTTGTAAAGGTTAGTGTTTTGTAAAAAAATATTCAAGTGGTCAATTCATTCGAAATACCCACTCACATTTATTTAGAGGAAGAGGATGGGTGAAATTTTATTGGTGTTGTAAATAAAAATAGAGGTTGAGGTAAGAAGGAATTGAAACCATCTAATATGAGTCTCACATCCTAAAATTAAAATGGTGTGAGAGGGTCCTAAATTGGTTTTTATTGTGGGTTGTAGCTAAAAGGCAGATAGTGGAGTTTCTTATTGATTAAGGGTTGGTTTGTGGAAAGCTATTTTCTATTGGGTCAAATAATTCTAGTTGTTGCATCATGTTCATTTTTAGATGGGATCTTATTGGAATTATATGAGTTATTTTTGTTTGCTTATTGGTAGTTAGTAACAGGATTTATGGCTATTTGATTGTAATTTCCTCTAGTTTTGAGGTTCAATCAAAACCCATATGTTTTTCTTAAGATGAGGTAATTTAATTTGGGTTTGTTGAATGGTGAATAGCCCTACTTTATGTTCAAAATTATAGGTTCCTATCAAAAACCCTGTTTTTTTTTTAAAAAAAAATTGGGTTGATAGTATGTGGAAAGTATGAGACTTTTTGATCGACTATTTACTGATTCTTTTTGGTTATTGTTGTAAGTTTTTTATTTGGTTATTAGGTATATATTGGTTATTTTTTCATCAATGCATCCCATGAACTACTAATAGAGGTGTTACATTATAGCTTAAATGCCTTTTTTTTAACTTCTTCATACAATGCTAGGGCCTTTCAAAACCCATAAATTTACCCACATCTAAAAAATATAAAAATTAATCCCATCTATATTTTAAATGATAAACTTAGTACATTTCATTTAGAATGACATGATACATTCCACAATACTACTATTTTCATGATATGTCATGTTTCAATAAAAATAAATAAATTAATATATTATTTGCTTTTTAAATATTCCACAAAAAATTGAAATAAATAAGAAATGTATATAATGTAACAAAATATAAAAGGATAATGAGTAAAAATTAAAATTAAAATAAAATGGTAACCAAAATAATATTGAGGTATATAAGTAGATAATAACAATACAACCAATTTATCTCAATTATAGCAGGAGGAGGCTCTTGGAGTGGTTGGATTGAGCCAACATCATTTTATATTCAATTTGAAGTAGGTTTTTGTTCTCACTTGTAGTGGAATTCAGTGTTTATAAACTAATCTTATTTTTTCTCTAGACCTATGTTTTATGTTAAGATTCCATGCATTCCTTACATTATCAAGGATTGCCCTGTTAAGTATTTTTTGATGGATTCAAACTCTTTTTGGGAACCTTGGCAACCCTTTTGGGTGATGCCTCTAATCTCTTTTAGCAATTTTTTGTGTTTATGGGTTCAATTTCAAAACCCATATGTTATATTATGATTTTTGGCCTAAGCTTCTATAAAAATTGGGTCCCTTTGGACTTTATTAAAATGGTTCATTCTATCTAAAAATATATATTTGGGGACTTGAGCCCCCTTGTTCTTGGGAATGGTTTCAGGACTAATCTATAAAACCTCTTGGCTCTATTATTGTCTTTAGATTTTGACCCAATTTGATTTTATCTATGGATCATTGGGGATTCCCATGACTTCTTTAATTTCATCACTCTTTTTTTGGCTATGTTTAGGATTAGGGTCTTTGGGGATCATGAAGGTTTTCTAGAGACCTAGATCTATGTTTGTGTTCAGACAAGTTTTTGATCGAGCCAAAAATTAGGTTTTTGGTCCCCAAGGGACCCTGAAGGTTATTTTCAAGACCTAGGCCTCTAGCATTTTTAGTCTATGTTGGATTTCAATCTAGTCAAAATTGACAAGTTGTTGCATTAGTGAAATGTGGTAGTTTCCTTTTCTCTGAATGGTTTCTAATTCATCTATAAAATGGCTAGTTTCCATGCCAAGGAAATGCGGTAGTTATACTTTCACCATGGTATCTTTTTTTAGCTGGGTCTTCCTAATACCCTCTTTGTTAGTTCATTTTTTGGTTGGGTCCTTGTTGATTTTTCTCTAATGTTCCTCACTTTTTTGTCCCCTTTCTACATTTTTGTTGTTGTACATTTTTCTAATGGGTTCTTTTTTTCTCCTAGTGTGCTTTTTCCTTTTCTATCTTGGTTCAACCAAGGGGAGACCTAGAGCTCCTGATGTGCTCAGGCTAGTGCCTACATGAGTCAAAGGTGGGATTACTTTATTCAAAATAATACAACCAATTTTTGACTATATAACATAATAAAGTTTTATTCCTATATTGTTTATGAAATCAAAACAAGGGAAGTTATTTTATAAATAAAATGGTATAACATTTCATGTGTCAATTTAAAAATAAAAGAGTAAATATAAGATGGTATTCTATAAATAAAATAGTATGTCATGGCTAGTGTTAATCAAGAAACCTGATATTAAAATATAAACATATATACATGGTGTGTTAGCTACAAATGAATATATTATAATTTATTTCTAAATAATTACATTACATAGAGTGTTTTAGTTTAAAATTATATTTGTAACTGTCATATATTATCGTTTGTGTGGGTGGGTGGGTGGGTGGTTAACTTAATCAACAAATCCTAATGAAGTTTAAAAATAAAAACAATTTTCATCACTTTCAATTTTTTCATGTATCCAAAAACTTGTTAATATCAAATTTGAAATGGTATGAATATATTGATATTTTTTATGCTAACATGATATGTTATGGTTTATAATACATTAAGTGAATATATACATACTTATGCACACATTACAATATATAAAAAATTGTGGAAGTTAACGTATTAATTTAAATATTTATAGTATATTGGCATTAATGACATCTCAAGAGGAAATCACCTTGGTGGTGATTAGCATCACACATGGACAATTTAGGATAATTGATCATATTCATCCTCCAAAAGTGATTGTGGGCCATCGATTGAGCATAAAAGTCAAAGATTAGTATAGTAAGTACACACTTATTACCATAATAAGAAAGTGAAAAAAATTAACTCTCTTGTGGATCTATTATTATAATTTAACTTTTCATGTCAAAGAAGATAATGAAATCAAATGTACCTATGTTGATCCTTAAATTCATGGTTCTCAAATAAATTTAATATAATCTAATTTTATTATTTTGATCTAGAGTTATGAACCAGAAGTGAGGGTGTTGAAAAGTTGCATAACCTAATATAATGGATAATAAAATATATTAATAGTGAAGGATATCAAGGAATGCCTCTCCTAGTGGAAAACATGAAACCAAAAGAGGAAGCTAAAATATCTAACAATAACAAACACAAGTGGTTTTGTCAAGGCCCTACCAACCTAAATCACAACAAGAAAGACATGCAAGCCCGTATAATGAAACAACTAGAACAAAGTAGATAAAACCACTAAAAATTCAAGCTATCCAAAATACAAAAGGACAAAAAAAACCCAACAAACACTAAAAAATTATTAGTCTAAAATCATTTTTGAAAACACTATCATCCCAAACAACACAGATTTTGTACATGCTTTGTTAGTTATTCCATTATTCTTCCTTTGTACTATATTCAAACCCTCCTTGTCATCCAATTCACAATCTAGAGAGAAAGGAATATCAAGTTTGATTCAACTAGCCTCCTTGTGACTACTTTTCAAACATTCTTTAGAGGATAAGCATGTAACTTTAGAAGGGAAGCTTGGGGGAATGATCTTTTATGCTGCTACAACTTTAAGATTTTTTGGTTCAAAGTCATCCTCATCATATTCTTCATTACCCAAAAATAGATTACTCAAAAGTGAATCTTTCAACCAATTGTCATGCTTCTTACTTTTTGATCTATTATAATCTTTGGTTGAATGGCTCGTCTCATAACAATTATTGTAATGGAAAGGTAGGTTGTCATAGTCAAGGGGTTGGGTCCAAGAATAGTCAATAACTTTTAGGTCAATTATATTAGGTAATTTTTTTGGAGGAGTTAATATTCAATAAGGCTCTAAGATACTACAATTGTATGTTTTAATATATAAATAAAAAAATGAATCCTATTTATAATTTGAACAATCCATTGAATACAAGTATATAACGCATCTATTCATTTAATTTTTTTAATATCACGATGCATTCCATATTATTATATCATGTCATGTATCCATAAAAATAACTAAATAATATATTATTTTATTTAAAAAGATTATAATTTTTTTGACTAAACAAAATAATATATAATCTAATAGAAATATAAAATTGTAACAAGAAAACAATCAAGGCTATATATTTAAATAATAACAATACAACTAATTTTATGTTAAATTATATTTATGAACTTTTCCCTTCATATTTTGATAAAACAAAAACAATGGAAATCATTCTCTAAGTAAAATGTGATGACATGGCATATGTGATTTAGAAAATTAAAGAGTAAAATATATACATAGTTTGAAATTAAAAATAAGTGTATTATAATATATTACTAAATAATTATATTTTATATAATGTTTTAATATAAAAAATAAATCTACAATTATAATTATAAATATTGTTATTTACAAATTTCAATATTTTTATAATTCCTTTAATAAAAATTCATAATAAATAAAATGAAAATAATGTTCATCACTTACAATTTTCTCACTTTAATAAAAATTCATAATAAATAAAATGAAAATAATGTTCATCACTTACAATTTTTTCATGTATTTACATATTTGTTAATAATAATTTTATAATATTATACATTAATTGATAGAAAATTTTCTAAAATATCGAATCAAAAACACTAATTACGAATTTTTTAAATAACTAATTAAGATTGTCACAAAGCTAATCAAAATTACATATTACCCTACACGACACATAAATTTTAGCAACATAAATTACGAGCACCTCGAAGACATTACTCGTATGTAAACGTTTCCAAATTAGATGTACGGTGTTGATTGAAAGATTTATTAGATAAAAGCAAAATGGGAATAGATAAAGGAAATTAACAGCCATGTGATCATTTGATCAATGTATCATCCCTCGTATTCTTCACCTATTCACATATACATATCTATTTAATTAATAAATAAAAAATATAAAGTATAAAGGTTGGACATATGTCTCATTTAGAAAATAGTAGATAACAGAATGAAGTGTAAATGCTAATCGAATATGTTATATTTTGCCTTTCTAAAATTTCGCATTAAACGTTTAAACTTATTTATTCAAATTTATGTAAGTAAATTATAAATGAAAATTCATCAATTGATATGAAAAATTTAATAAGGACTTTTGAACGATTATATAAAATAATATACTTACAATAGAAATTAATAAAAACAATTATTATAAAATAATATATTTACAATAGAGCTTTGGAAAAAAATGAATCATAACTTCATAAATTTGTAAGTTTAACTCCATTAATAATAGATATAGTTCCAATTAATAGTTTATGTAAATTGAATTATCAAAACAACATAATAACTCAAAATCATAACTGATTTTAATATAAATGTTAAGATAAGTTATGAAACATTTACATAGTTATATTTACAAAAAGTTAATAATTTGATGATTCCTAACACTATAGTACTCTAAAAAAATCAAGGCACGACCAATTCTTTGTGTTATTAAAATGACATATATTACTTTCTAAGGATAAAACATTGTTTTGGAAAGAACAAAATCATGATCTTGCACATTTATACTGAAATTTATGAGAAGAATATTGATTAAAAAATGACATCAATGTCAATAATAAAAATTAGACAAAAAAAATAATCTTGGCATATTCTTGTAAAAACATAGTTGAGTTTAACTTACTAAACAATGATAGAATGTCTAATAGATGGTCTATGTATGTTGATCTATTAGAATAACACAATGTTTCAAAATCATAACCTATTTTTACATAAAATCTAACAAGTACCATATATTATTTATACATATCTCTTTACAAGAAGTAAATGTTTCCATGTAGTCAAACAACATAATATTATTATAAAAATAAAGACACAACTAATTATTTATATTACTCATGAGACAAATATCATATTGATATGATGTTAATCCTAACTACTTTTTAGTCATAAAATAGGGCTCTAACAAGAACAAAATGTTAGACCTGTAGCTTTGAGCAAACTTTTATGACACAAATAAAATGTATCGTGTGTGTGTGTGTGTGTGTGTGTGTGTGTGTGTGTGTGAGAGAGAGATGAGAGAGAGAGAGAGAGAGAGAGAGAGAGAGAGAGAGAGAGAGAGAGAGAGAGAGAGAGAGAGAGAGAGAGAGAGAGAGAGAGAGAGAGAGAGAGAGAGAGAGAAATTGTACTTGTCACATTCACACATTGATACTAATTCAAAGTGCATGCCCAGTCTCTAGCTTATGCATATCTAACCATCAAAAGACCAAGGCTTTGCTTTATCATTGAATAAGAAAAATAAATTCTCAAACTAGCTCTCATAAATGATGTGTTCATGTATAGATTATATTATTTCAAGATGTTGTTAAGGAAACATTAATCTGGATTAATAAGACATCAAACTATCATGAACTAACCTTTTGGCCCTCGTAGACACTGGATTTTGGTTTACGTTGGCATGTTTTTGATATCACTTAGACTGATGATGGTTGATGTTGGTTTTGTTTTCATATGGTTGTGATGCAAGTACGTTGGATAGCTGACATGAGATGTTATATTGTAGTTAATACTCATATTGGATTTAGTATATTGTGATATGTGTATTACTTCCACTGGATTCAATTTATCCTACTTTATGTATATCTTGCATGAGCTTGGTTACTTTGTTGTATGATAATACTTTAGCATGTCTCATTGATGTGGATTGACATTGATTATTTGTGTATCTATCTATTGTATTTCATAGGACATACTTGGGGTCATGGTTATCAGGACTAACTATTGCCCTTGTCAACTAAAGTTTATTTTACTTGATTTATTATTTCATGTCTAATGATTCATGTTGAGTTATTAATATCATATTGATAACATCCAAGTATTGTTGATGTCTTATTTGGTAGATGTAAGCACCAGGCCATGAATTAAGCTCGACATTGGATTTGGACATATTAAGTATATATTCATGGGATTGAACAGTCAGAATGTCCCTTTGAAAGGTATAGCATGTAATATGTGATATTGAGTCACCATCATGCATATTCTATTTTGTTATTACTTTTCAATTTTATCGGTCTTGTCATATATTTGTGTGTGTGATTGTTGCATGGTTATATGATGAGAATGTCAAGTTTTGGCATTATTGTTCATTTTATCTACCCTTGTATGCTTGAGGTCATCTTCGCATTTAGTTACCCTTCCTAGGTGTCATGAACACTGGATGTTTAATCTATAGGAGTGGCTTGATCTTATATCTGGGTTGGTCTAGTCTCATCAAGACCCATGTGGGTCACTTGACCTTAGAACATCTAAACACCTCTTTTGTGGGTGATTGACTACCATGAGCTTTGTTTGACTTAGGGACTATATGGAGAGCATGGCGTGATCGTGTGTAGTAAGGAGATTGGGGGATTAAGAAGAAAGAATCAAATTTTTAATTAAAGTTATTTTAATAGAGGACTTTGGTATTGATCAATCATGGAGAGGTGCTGGTGAAGGGAGTCCTAATTGGAAAGTTGGATTTGAAAATGAATAATTGGTAGTGGTCAACTTAGTGGGATGAAGGTAAAACAACTTGGCACTAACCATTATAATTATTGTGCTCCTCTTCCAACTAGTAAGTCATTTTTGGCTACTAATTTGATATCATGTTGAATGAGAATATTGTGGTTGGAACTTGTATACATTCATATTTATTCTTTAGCACAAACTATTATATGAGAATCAGTTAAATTTATTATTCTCTTCAAACTTTGTTTTATCAAACCCTCCACTAGTGAAAATATTATGGTTCATAGAATTGCATATTTCAATCATCGTGTGTAGACCTTGGTTGCCTAATAAAAACTAAAACTGCATTTGACTAGTTTTTATATTTGAGGTAAATTATATATTATTAATGTTAATTCCTATTTTGATTTAAAACCAATTTGGGTTAGGATAAAACCCAGAGGAAAATGGTTTCTGAATATTTATATATGCAATTTCTTTGTTTGTAAATATATTCATTCATATACACTTCTTAAACTAAACATGTCCTAGGGAATATGTCAAATTGCTTAAGATTGTGTTACATGTTGTTAGTTGTGTCCTCCTTAAATTTACCATATGTTAGTTGTATGTGTATATAAAATTAATCATCGTAGATACTTATATATGTAGGAATGAGGAGGAACCCAAGTTTATTTAATGTTGCTAAATATTAGAGCTCATTGGAATGTGTGTGTGTGTGTGTGTGTGTGTGTGTGTGTGTGTGTGTGTGTGTGTGTGTGTGTGTGAGAGAGAGAGAGAGAGAGAGAGAGAGAGAGAGAGAGAGAGAGAGAGAGAGAGAGAGAGAGAGAGAGAGAGAGAGAGAGAGAGAGAGAGAGAGATTATCTTTCCTTGTCAAGATAAATGATCATGCTACCACTGGTATACTCTTGTGGTTAGAATGCAATTTTTTTCAACTAGCTCGATTGGGATTTTCAGTCAAGGACTATTGTAGGGTTATTCCATTTTGGCTTATTGAGGTCAATTTTCCCTAGTTTCTTGGATCTATTGAATTATGTGAAGAAATTAAGTGTTATACCTAGCTATGTTAAAGTGAAGCCAATTTAAATTCTTTCAATGAATGTTATGCCTTCTTATCTCTATGACTTGATTGACTATATAGGTTTTGAGAGTTAGTTCAATGAGTTTAATTATGTTATGCTCAGATAAATCCATGGCATGGTTGAGTGTTATGGTTTCATGTTTTTCGCATTACTCTTTTGTCCCTATAGATGGTATTATAAGTCTTTAATGGTGGATTGGTATTATGTGTATACCTCTTACCTCAATTGAGTACCTAGTTTCCGAAAACCCTCTACCAAGATGATGGTTGGGGTGGTAAGGGCCATGGATGGTTGGGCTCATAGGGCTGGTTTTGAGGGGTGTCCATCTTGCAGTGTTCATCATTCTTTGTTGTAGTACCTAATTTTCATACGGAGGCTTGACTCTCACTGTACCCATTAACATATGATGTTGGAGTGATGGATTGTGGTTGATTAATTATTGTATGTTATAACTCATTTTATTACCTTGTGTTGTTTATAATATTGTTGTGATGGAAAAAAAACATTATTTTGCATTATGTTATCAATGAATCATTTTGATGATAGTTGTTTGGTTCATGTATATCTAACCATTTGTATTTACATCTTTGGCATGCATTTGTATTGGCTTTATTTACCATGTGAGTAATATTATAATTATAATGCATCATGAGATACTTGAACCTCAAATGTTGTTGTATGTGCATGAGTAAGGGATAAAATTGTTTTTTTATGTAAGTAAAAAAGAGAAAAAAAATGTTATCATTAGAACACTTAAAACCATGTATGTAATTACATTGTACCCTCATTTGGAAATCAATAACACTATTCTGAAAATAATCAAATAGTGATTTGTATCTCTTGACAATGTTGACCAATGTGATATAACTAGTTCGTATAAATATCATTCAATGAGTGTTCGAACATGCACTAGTGGAAATAGTTATGATATTTTATGGTAGAAATGATGGAAAATATTTTAAGTATTGTATTGTAAATTATATACTGATGATTAAGGTCTTAGTGGTCCAATTAATATTTATGTAATGTTTATGGGTCTTGGAAAGAACAATTAACTCTTGTTTATTCAATATTATACACTTGACTTGATAATGAATAGTATGTCGACTTATCATTTGTTTGTGTCAATAGCATGATGATATAAGACATTCCTTAATTTTTAGTGTTTCTACTAAACACATAGTTTTGACATGTTATAATCTCAGCTTAAAATAAGTTGTTTCAATTAGTTTATGCAAATAGTCCATTGGTGGTCCAAGCAATATGTTTTAGTTTTACTTTATGGCTATGAATGTTATTGGTCATAACATCATGTTTAGTTAGCTTACTTATATTTATTAAGAAATGAAGCAAGTGTAATGATCCTCTTATGAAGGATTCCTTATTGGATTATGGATTATACCACTCTTAGTGTTATAGTGATTTAGATGTATGCCATGTTTCAAAAGTCTCTAGAAATTCAGATGTTTTAATGCAACTATTAGTTAATAGAAATTGACTATAGCATCATTAATGTTTACATAAGAATGGATAATTAGTGGTTATATTAAATGATGGATTAAAATGAAATCTTAATCTTGTCTTGGAATTGTTTGTATACCTTGTATGTGCATTAAAGCAATAAATGATCCTAGAGTTGGGATAAGGATTTAATAAGTGATGGAAACCTTAATGATTACATTTGATTACATGATCAAATAGTCCACCCTGATGAGGAATTGATAAATTATAATCTTCCTTAATAAACACCTAAGTTAATGCCTAAGACCAATTATGTAATGAACTCTGGCATGGTCATATGGATACTAGTATGGCGTGAATGCCTATGATTATATAGTAACATAACATGATAACTAAAGGATAGGTAAGCAATATTCACATATGGGCCCTTATGGATAACTCACATGATGGAGATCATGTAGCATGATTAGTGATCCTATAGAATGTGGAGTAATTGATTTCCTAATGTTGATGTATACACGTTCAATAGGATACTCATGTCTATGATGTTACCTACCTAGGGTTAATCATATTGTAATTCATGTAATCTAATGATAACAAGTCCTTCTACTTACAATCTTATCATGTGTTTTGTGTGTCCATCACCTTTTAATGGAATGAAGGCTTATTATTCCTAAAGGACCTTGGATCTTGATTGGTAATATATGGGGTAGGACATGGAGTATTCCTTGTTTGGGTGTTTTCCCAAAAGGTTTTGGATATTTTAGCATATGTCATGTTGGGTTAGTAGTGGATTAGAAATATCCACTTGTTGATCTCACATTGTGAAAACACTTGCTAAAGAAGTTAGTGATATGGACCCTTTTGTTTAGTCGTTTAGACCCTGTGCTTGTGTTGCACTTCTATGTTATCTTATTGGCTTATCTAGCAATGGGATAACTAGACATTCTTGGATGTCCTCAATTACAATATTGTTGATTTTATCCTTATCTAATTAGGATAATTGGGATACTTTGTACTATATTCATTTTATACAGTGGGACTTTTTATTGTTTCGTTGTGTATTTTGATAGATAACTTCAAAAGAAAACTTGGGATTGTTTCATCTGGTATAAGAGCCTATGCTTTAGAGGTTTTAGATGAATTTGGACTTATTGCAGTGATTTTTGACATGTGCTTGAAAGGTTAGTTGATATTTTGTCTAGTTGTGTATACTCTTGCAATAGATTATGTTGCATAATGTACTTGGGTGGTTGTCGATACACCTAATGTAGATATACATCAGCTTATGGAGGCTTATTTTTTTAGGATGTATGTGTATGCCTTTTGATGATTGATTACCACCTATATGCCTATATTATCTTTCTAAGGCTGAATTAAAACCTTGTATGTTAGTTTACATACTAAAACATGGCTAGAGTTACATGCCATGTATGGACCCATATATGCCTTAATTGATTGAGGAGGCTATGTTATGACCCTTATAAAGTCAGTTAACCTCTTGGATAAGTTGATTAGTGCTTTGCTTATGCAAGCCTAGAGTGCTGTAAAGTTCATATATTATTTAATGTATGTGTGTGTGTGTATGTGGAAATCAATTAATTTTTGTAAGTGACTTTGTGATGCTTACCTATAGCTTTTTTTGGGTAAACCCTTCCCTCATCGGTTATGTTTGGGGCCAACATCACTAGTAAACAATTAACTTGTATTAGAAAGTCAATGGAAGACTGGTAATCATCACTTCACCTTAGAATTGAGGAAATGATTTTGGAATATATTGTTGACTTGTCTATGGGATTCCTCAGAATATGCTTATAATATCTTAACCTCAAAAGGACCAAGGGTTGAACTCAAACCTAAAGAGATACATAGGGTGAGGGTATAGGATTTACTTGGATAAATTAGTGAGGCTTGGGATCTCTACTTTGAGGGAGTATTTTGAGCTATATGATGAGCTTGATCTTATTTATGTATTCAGTATCGTTGAGTTAGATAGAGGAGCATGTGTCTTCATAACTCTAAGGGCTAAAAATAAATAAGTACGTAGGATAATTTAATTCCTATTTAGCAATTATGATGTTGTTTATATGTGTTTACATCAGTGATGGTTATTTGACCATGGATAGATGATTCCATGAGGTTGTCATGTTGGGCATGGATATGTTATATCCATGGGGAGAAATATTTAATTCTAGCTGAGTTATGTATCCATGAGGATGCTTTATCAAAAAGCTTGGCTATGTTTTGATACTCATGGGATGTCTATTGTGATATAGATGTGCCTTGCATCGATGAGGGTGTTTATTGTGGATTTAGTTAAGCTTGTTGATTGTGGGTAATTTTAATTCCCATGGTAGTGTTCTAGAATTCACCCCGTGCCTTGGCAAATTTTGCCCTTTCCCAACATCGATGTTATGTCCAAGCAAGCATTACTATTTAACCATTGACTTATTGGATTATGTCAATTAGAATAATAGGTGATATAAGCTTGTTGTGGAATCATTGGATAATGCCTTACTGGATATTTATAGCTTGCATGGGCAAGCTATCTAATGTTATCAAGGTATGATATCTTAGGAGGTCTGAGGGTGTGGCTTGAGCCTGAAGGATCTAGAAGGTGAGTGTGACTGACTTGCTTGGGTAAGTTAGAGAGTTTTGGAGATCTCTTATTTTTACCATTATCATGAGCCATCTATCCATGATACATGAATATTGTTAGGAGATTCAAAAACTCATGGAGATAGATTATATGTCTTTGTTGGAATACAACCTTCCTTGAGAGAAGGTGATCATGATTTGAGATCCTTAAGACTGAGTATGTGTATTATATGATAGATATTGGTGTCATGTGGATGACATCTAGACATTGGGTGACCCAATGGGAGTCATGGACCCTTGTGCTTCACCATCATGTGTGTTATTTGTTGTGATGTAAAAGTACCATGGAATAATTTTTTAGCACCTAAGTCACGTATGTGTCGTCTCTTTGATGTGACTTCTCCTTGTATATTAACTATTATGTGTTGAATAATTATTATTTTATTTGATCTTACTAAGTCATGTAAATTTCTATCCTTGTTATACTTGTGCATATGATTAACCTTATGGTCTTTCATATACTTGTTTTGATATCAACCTTGATGTGTGAAATTTTAGATTTCATTGATTATGCCAAATCATGTAAATTGGTATCTTTTACACCCTATGCATGTGCAGTTAACCTTGTGGATTTTCATTCTATCTTCTTGATATCAACATTATTATATGAAAAAAATTCATACATGAATGATGTTACAAATTTTTGAAAGCAACCTTCCCCTTTTGAATCAATCATGTGAACCTTACCTTGAACTATGTTTTTAAAATTATGGCATGTGTATTTTGTGTACATGTCTTTGAATAAATATGATTCATCTTGTTAACATATTTAGTATGTGGTAATTGGGATGTACTTTACTCATGTGATGTTTTTTTCCTATTGAAACTAACTTATTTTTTATTAAATTTGCCAAGGTATAATGTGTATTATGTCATGTAATCCTGCATTCACTACTCTATCATTGAGTATTGGTGCAAGTATGAGGTCAAGGGTAGAGAAGCACTGCATCCATAATGATTTGAACTAGGTATAGATCAGGAGGTGGAGTCTCTTGTAGGATGAAAATCCACTTTTCTCATTTGCACGAGTAGCCACTTTATTCATTTAGAGTGTGCACTACGTATGCCATCATTTGGTCGTAGAATTTTAGTGCATAATGGTCACCTTATAGATTTAGATTTTCTTTAGCCACCTTTTGTAGGTTGTGGTAAAAGCAACCATTGAGAATTTTTATTATTTTACCTTTGTGAAGCACTAATTGGTCCTATAGAATATGACATTTATGTAATTCAAAAAAGTGGTACTTTCTAAAAGGCATGCATGTGTTGACCTATAAGTTGAATCATGCTCTTGTTAGGTATTGTTATTATTATACATATTTGAAATATTTTGTGATGAATATTTTTGTTTTGTTAGAAACATTACTAGAATGTATGATGATTTTATGCTTAGATAGAATATCACTAAGCCATGATCAAGCATTGTTTCAAATCCTAAGTACCCACTTAGATAGAGTGATGAAATTTGGGTGATGCCCATAGATGGATATCTTTAAAGGTTGGAATGGTATCCCTAGACCATTGTGTGAGTTTTTGTATGTGTTAGATAATTTGTTGTAAGCCTTTGTGTTACATGTGATGTCGAGTATGGATTCTCTATTGTTCAACATGGTTGGTGTGGGATGTTGTACTAACCCTTGAATGGTTGATGATGTAATGTTGTAACCATAACATTATAGACTATTCCCATTGTGATATGACATTCTATGATGAATGTTCTCTGGTTTATGCATGTGGCATAATGTTTTAGTAGAAGATCTCCACTCCTGATTTAGATTATGATTGCAATCCAATGGAATTGGATATTTTTATGATCATTGAACTCATATTATAGGTCTATGTGTGTTGACACAAGTGACTTTGACCTAAGTTAAGATGCATAGTCAAATTCTTGATATGGTAGAAATCACTTTTTATCTTGTGGTTTCTTAGTTGTATGTTCTTGCTTAGGAATTTTGTTAGTGCCCTTGTTGGGAAGTGTATTAAGGAAAGTATGAACCATTGTATTTTGGGACACTGTGTGCTTATGATGCTTGTAACCACCATCATAATGACTTGAATAATCAATTTTAATGGTGTTATATTAATTTTTAACAAGTTGTTATCTTGGAAGTTTTGCTAACTAATGTAGGCATTTTAGGCTTGATGAACCTATTTTAGCTTGATGTTAGCAAATATTAATGTGTTTAATGGCCTTTTAAGGCATGAGAGTAGAAAATATCTAACCAAGTTGAGTGAGTTGGTGGAATTTTATGTGGCAATAGTACTATTTTTTTCCATTTAGTGTCATATAGGGCATGTGAAAGACAAGAAATACGTTGTTACAAGGCCTAATGCCTAAGAAATGTAGCTATCATGTTGATAGTAGTTATGAATGCTAGCAAGATATGGATTAGATATTTATAACCCCACAATGGGTTGAGTGATTATGTAGCAGTATTGATTAGTTTTGTTGGACTCTTTTTGAGAACCTTGTGCTTGACTATTAATGGTCATCAAAATGGCTTCTTTTTAAGGAGAGGAGGATGTCATAAACTAACCTTGTGGCCCTTATAGACACTAGATTTTGGATTACACCAACATGTTTTCAATATCACTTAGACTAATGATGGTCGATGTTGGTTTTGTTTTCATATGGTTTTGATGCATGTACCATGGATAACCAACATGAGATGTTATGTTGTAGTTGATACTCGTATTAGATTTAGTATATCATGATATGTCCTACTTTATGTATATGATTCTTTAACTTGGTTACTTTATTGTATGATATTAATTTATCATGTCTCACTGATACAGATTATTTTGATCATTTGTGTAGCTATTGATTGAATTTCAAAAGACATACTTGAGGTTATGGTTATCAGGACTAACTCTTACCCTTCTCAGTTATAATTAATTATAATTGATTTATCATTTCATGTCTAATGATTCATGCTAAGTTATTATTATTATTATATTGATAGGGTTCAAGTACTGATTATGTCTTATTAGATGGATGCAAGCACAAAGTTGTGAGCTAGGCTCAGCATTGGGTTTGGACATCTCAGGTATATATATGAGTAATTGAATAGTTGAAATATCTCTCTGATATGTACATCATGTCCTATGTGGTATTGAAACACCATTGTCTATACTCTATTGTGTTATTACTTTTAATTTTATCAGTCCTGAAATATGTTTGAATGTGTGTATATTGTATGGTTCTATGATGAGAATGTCAAGTTTGGCCTTATTGTTCCTTTTGTCTATCCTAATATGCTTTAGGTCATCTTCGTATTCAGTTACCCTTCTTGGGTGTTGTGAACACTGGATGTTTAAGCTATAGGAGTGGCTTGGTCTTTTAGCTAGGTTGGTCCAAGCTCATCAAGAACCATGTTGGTCTCTTAGCCTTAGAACATCTAAACATCTCCTTCATGGGTGACTAACCACCATGATCTTTGTTTGAATTAGGGAGTTGTTGATTTTTTTATTGTCAACTCTTTTATATTCGTGGGTCTATATTAAAATTTTGATGATCTATATTATTTTAATTATTTTATTAACTATTGTTATCTTAAATAAACTTATTGATTATCCTTATCATTTAGTATTTTATTAAATTTATCAATTAATTTATTCCATGACATTATTATTGATACTTGATTTATAGGTTTTTGATCATATATATTATTTAATAATTCTTAATCGATTAATACTTATTTAATGGATTTTTATTGTTAATTTATTTTATAAATTTTATTGTTTATATTCTATTTCCCTTGTTATATTATTTTATTATTTTTTGGATATATATATATATATATATAGTATTATTTTATATTTCATTGTATTCCCTCCCTTGTTGCACACACCAAAGGGCATGGCATTGACAAAAAAATCATGGCGTCATTATGGTGAGTGGGCAAAGGATAGGGAATTTTAAAAGCATGGGTAGATAGGATGGATGGAGGTGTGGCATGGAAGGGAAGCTAAAATTAGGCATGAGAAAGAGAAGGGATGTAAGGGTACATAGAGATAATGACAATTCTAGGATAGAAGCATGACACACAGGATAATAGTTTATAGAATTTATATCATCAAAGCATCAAGCCCTAGACATAGGTAAAAATCAAGGGCATCAACTATAGAGGATGGCATTTAGGGAAGAAGTAAGGAGCTAAATAAAAAGGAGGGAAGTGGTGTGAGATGCAAAGAGGAGGAAAAACATAGTGAGAATGGAAGGGGAAATGGTGGAAGGGTCTGGTGTGTAGGGAAGGAGATATTGGGAAAAGAGGAAGGGGGAGGACTGTATAGCAAGCATGGTGTGATGGTGTGGAGTAAGGAGATTGGGGGATCAAGAAGAAAGGATCTCAATTTTAATTCAATTTGCTTCAATACAGGACTCTGGTATTGATCAATCATAGAGAGGCACTAGTGAAGGGAGACCCAGCTAGAAAATTAGATTTTAAAATGGCTAATGGGTAGGGGGTTGACTTACTCAAATGAAGGTAATACAAATTGGAACTAAGAATTGGCATTATTATGTTGCTCTTCTAACTAGTAAGTCATTTTTGGCTACTAATTTGATATCTTGTTAAATACGAATGTTGTGGTTGGAACCTATATACATTTATCATTATTATTTAGCACAAACTATTATACGAGAATCAGTTAAATTTATTGTTTTCTTTAAACTTTGTTTTATCAAACTCTCCATTTATGAAAATATTATGGTTCATAGAACTATGTATTTTAATCATTGTGTGTAGACCTTGGTTGCCTCATAAAAATAATAGTTTCATTTCATTGGTTTTTATATTTGAGGAAGATTATATCTTGTTAGTGTAAATTCTTATTGTGATTTGAAACTGATTTGTGGTTGGATAAAACCTAGAGGCAAATGGTTTCTAAATATTTATATATGGAATTACTTAGTTCATATATATATATATATATATATATATATATATATATATATTGATTCATATACACTTCCTAAACTAAACATGTACTAGGGGATCCATCAAATTGCTTAAGAATGCGTTATATGTTGTTAGTTGTGTCCTCCTTTAATTTCTCCTATGTTGGTTGTATGTGTATATAAAATTACTCATCTTAGATAATTAGATATGTAGGAATGAGGAAGAACCTAGGTTTATTTAATGTTGGTCAATATTAGAGTTTATTGGAACGTGTGCGCATGTGTGTGCATGTGTGTGTGTGTGTGTGTGTGTGTGTGTGTGTGTGTGTGTGTGTGTGTGTGTGTGTGTGTGTGTGTGTGTGTGTGTGTGTGTGTGTGTGTGTGTGTGTGTGTGTGTGTGTGTGTGTGTGTGTGTGTGTGTGTGTGTGTGTGTGTGTGTGTTATCATGAGCACATCACTGAATCCTATTGGTGATATCTTTCACACACACACACACACACACACTCATGTTTCATTATGTTTCACTCTTGTTATAGAATTAGGTTTTCTTCAACCTATTAAATTAGGATTTATAGGTGAGAACTATTATAGGGTTATTCCATTTTGGCTTATTGAGGTCACTTTTTCTTAGTTTCCCACATTTTTTGAATTATGTGAATAAATTAAGTGTTGTACCTAGTTATGTTAAAGTGAATCCAATTTAAATTATTTCAATGAATGTTATGCCTTCCTATTTTATGACTCAATTGAGTAAATGTATTTTGAGAGTTGGTTGCATGAGTTTAATTATGTTACGCTTGGATAATCCCATGATGTGGCTAAGTGTTATGGTTTCATATTTTTTGCATTACTCTTTTATCAATATAAATGGTCTTGTAAGTCCTTACTTGTGGTTGAGTATTATGTGTGTAACTCTTACCTCACGCAATTACCTATTTTTTGAAACCCTCCACTAAGCTGATGGTTAGGGTGGGAAGGTCCACTAATGGTTGGACTTAGAGGGTTGGTTTTGAGGGCTGTCCCTCTCATAGTGTTTGTCCTTCATTATTATACTTGGTTTGCATATGGAGGCTTGACTTTCATCGTACCTATTGACATATGATGTTAGAGTGATGGATCATGGATGATTAATTATTTCAATTTGTAGCTCATTCTACTAATTTGAGTTGTTTATAATATTCTTATGATGAAAAAGGAACATTATTTGGCATTATGTTGTCATTGATCCATTTTGATGATATTTTCTTGGTTCATGTATATCTAAATAATTGTATTTACATATTTGATACACATTTTATTGTCTCTATTTACCATGTGAGTAATAGTATAATTATAATGCATCATAAGATACTTGAACCTTAAATGTTATTATATGTGCATGAGTAAGGGATAAGCTTGTTGATTTTTATGTAATCACAAAAAAGAAAAAAATGTTATCATTAGAACACCTGAAACCATGTATGTAATTACATTGTGCCCTCATTTACGCTATAAATAATCAAATGGTGACTTGTATCTCTTTTCAAAGTTGATCATTGTGTAATAACTAGTTCGTATAAAGATGATTCAATGAGTGTTCAAACATGCTCTGGTGGAAATAGTTATGATCATTCATGGTGGAAATGATGGGAAATATTTTAAGTATTGTATTGTTAATCATATATTGATTATTAAGATCTTAGTGGTCCAACTAATATTGATGTAAACTTTATGGGTCTTGGAAAGAACAATTAACTCTTGTTTATTCAATATTATCCCACTTGACTTGATAATGAATATTATGTGGACTTACCATTTGTTTATGTCAATAGGATGATGATATAAGACATTCCTTAATTTGTAGCAATGTTATTAAACACATAGTTTAACATGTTATAATCTCTATTGAAAATAAGTTGTTTCAATTAGTTTATGCAAATAGTCCATTGGTGATCCAAGCAATATGTTTTATTTTTACTTTACGGCAATGAATGTTATTGGCCTTAATATCCAATTTAGTGAGCTTACTTCTATTGCTTAATAAATGAAGTATGCCAGTTTAATGATCCTCTTATAAGGGCTCCCATTTTGGATTATGGATTATACCACTCCTAGTGTTATAGTTATTTAGATGTATGCCATGTTTCAAAAGCCTAGAAATTCATATGTTTTAATGCAACTATTGGTTAATATAAATTTACTATATAATTTGATAATTAATATATATAATAGATTTTTATAAAAGTATTAAATATATATTAAATAAATAAATCTACAAATGGTTTTGGACTTGAAAGCAGATTGAAAGTTGTTTATTTCAAAAAAATGATCACAGCATTGTGGTGAAACTTCCTTTCCATAGTAAATTAGCAAATATAATTTTATCCATTAAGTATACAAAACTCTACTTTAGTTCACAATATTTCTCCAAAAAGAACACAAGAATGGTTTTACAGAATATTTAAACATGCATGCATATTAGAAATTTTAAAATAAAAATATAAGGTTCAGATGGTATTTGAAAAACAATCTAATGTCTTACAAAAAGAGTATAATTAATTTTATGATGAAGAAGATCATAAAAATTATTGGAGAAATAAATAGTTATTTGATATATTTGTTTTTTATATAAAAATATTATGTTATAATTTATTTTTCATATAAAATTGAAAATTTTATTTGAAAAATAAAGAAGAGTTTGTGTAAAATATAAAATTTAAAAATTATATTAATTTAATAATATAATTTTTTATAATCTATAATTTTTTAAGAACATATTTTTTGGAGTAATATTTCAAATTTATATTTTATTCTCAATGTTAGAATGATTGATAAAATTATAAATAATATTTTTTATATAAATAATTTGAGTTACATTATTATGTAAATGATATATTAAAAAAATAAAAGAAGTTAATATTTTTATTTATAATTAAAAACAAATATTATTCTTTTTTAAATTAAAATATTTAATTGTTTATGTGTGTTGTAATATTTATAAGAATAACAATGAGAATTATTGTGTTTCAATCTTTCATGGAAGAATATTTTTTTATATAAAATTTATTTAGTATTATATGTGAATATTCTACTAAATCTAGGATTTTAATATAACCATCATATATATATATATGAATGAATACCTAAAACATAATTAATGCTGTAAACCCAATTGTTGACTTTGGATATAATTTTTCTTAAATAATAGAACTTAACATTAACTAATTTTATTTTTTTTAATAAGGTTTCTACTTCATAATGTAATTGGAGTTATTATAACACAAACCTTATTCAATTTTATAAATTAAATAAAATTTAAGTTCACTTATTTTTATTTTTCTTAACTCAAATCCTACATCAAGTATTTCGTATAAGTGTTTCTATTCTTCAATCATAAAATAATGTGGCATAAAAAAGGTTAAACTCTTATGCTTATTAGCCTAGATTGTTTCGTATAAATGTTTGTATGCTTCAACCATAAAATAATGTTGTATAAAAATATTCAATAAAAGACAATAACATTCCAAAAACTTTGACTTGTTTTGTCTTTCTAGTGCCCCTCATCTTGGCTTATTATAGAAATGTAGGGACTCTAGGCCGATCATTGGTGACTTAGTTCTATTTTGATATATTAATTAATGTTTTTAAGAAACATTTATTTAGATATGTTAACTTTAGGAGTCGCGAGTCTATTTTTAATTTGGTGAACCTGAAAACTATTAAGAATAAGAAAATTATCAATAAGTTAAGATTTTGAAACTATAGTTAGAATTGATTTGTATAAATTGCTTGAAATAATTACAAAATCAAACCATGATTAAATAAGTCTCTACTCAAAAATTAGAGTTTACATGCAAAATTCAAAAAATCTAAAGAAAAAAAACTCTCAAAACATCCTAAAAATCTCTGAAAATATCCTAAACACTATAATTAGAATATGGGAGGAAGTTCAACTAAAGATGATGTCTAATTATAAAAATATACAATTTATAAAAATAGAAAAAACTTAAAAAAATAATTAAATCACAATTTCAAACCCTAAGATGATCACATACAACCTCCAAAAAAATTATGAAAACATTGATAGGTCGATACAACATCCTAGGACAGCAACAACTTTTTTGATACAATCATTTTGGTTCTTGGAAGGTTGGCCTATTTTTTCCTATGATATGGGTCAAATGTTATCTCCTCTGAAAATTTGGCCTATTTTTTATACATCATTATCCTCTTGTAGAAAATAACTCAGCTTCTACGAGTTGCCTTGATTGTGCTGGAGCCATTTTTCCTTGTCAATATTTTTTAGCTCCTATTTTGTAATCTAAGTTTTTTCTTCTTTTTTCAATCCTTTCCACTACACCAAATCTCTTTTATAATTCCCTTTCCTTGTTCTCACTATCTTCATATCAAAAACCTACACTGTTTTTTCTTTCTTCTACTTTGGAACTTGTTGCTCCTTATTTACTTCATCATCTTCACCATCTTCTCCATGGAATTCATATAAATCTAAAACATTAAATATTAAAGATATATCAAAATCTTGTGGTATACTTCCCTCATAAACATTATCATTGATTTTGTGCACAATTCTACATGGTCCAATTTTTGTGTATTTTAACTTATTGTATGTGCCTTTTGAAAATCTCTCTTTCCTCAAATAAACCATTACCAACTCTCCTTCTTCAAATAACTTGAATCTTCTTCTGATATCTACTTCTATTTTATATTTCTTATTACTTTCCTACAAATTTACTCTTACTCCTTACAACTGCTATATACACTCTACAAATGCTTCTACATCATCACTAACTTGATCTACAATTGCCAATTTACCAAATCTAAAATACCAAATTTCTTCCATAAATAATTTGAAAAGGTGACTTTCCTATTGATTTATTCACTTAACTATTATATATAAAATCGGCTTGTGGTTAAGCCAAGTCCCATTGCTTTGGCTTCCCTTTCACTATGTATCTTAATAAATTTCTCAAGCTCCTATTCACAACTTCTATTTGTCCATCTATTTCTTGGTAATATGCACTACTAAATTTTAAATTAGTACCCATCTTCTTCCACAAAGTTCTTCAAAAATGAATTAAATTTTTTGTGTCCCTATCTAAAGTAATAGTTTTTGGAACATTATGCAATCTCACAATATCCATAAAAAATAATTCTGCAACTCTAGTGATGCCATTGACTTTCTTACGTATAATGAAATGAACCATTTTAAAAAATCTATATACAAAAACAAAAACTGAATCTTTACTTCTCTATGTGTTTGACAATTCCAACACAAATTTCATACTCAAATTTATCTATGGTCTTCTTAGAACTGGTAATGGCATGTATAGTCCAATATTGTGTGCATATTCTTTAGCCACCTAACATAGTCTACACCTTTAAACATACCTTGTACATCTCTCTTCATCTTTGGCCAAAAATACGTTTCTTCCACCAAAACTATTGCCTTTGTCTTACCAAAATTCCTAACCAAACCACTACTATGTAATTCTCTTATTATATTATCTCGTTGAGACCTAATTGTAATGCATGATTGTTTCCCTTTAAAGAGATAACCTTCTTATATAAAATACTCATCATCAATAGCATCTATCCTACTTGTTAATGGATTATTGTACTACCCAACTACCTTTCTAAAAAAATGGTCAGTATCATATAATTCTTTAATAGCTTCAAATCCAACTACTTCACTCACCATAGTAGTTAATAATGCTACCCTCTTGCTCAATGTATCAGCTACCTTATTCTTTTTTCCTAATTTATGTTTCATCACAAAAGCATACACCTACAAGAAAGAAATCCACTTTACATGCCTACTATTCAACTTCTTTTGTGTATTCACATACTTCAAATCTTCATGGTCTATAAATAGGATAAACTCCTTAGGCACCAGATAATGCCTCTAATGTGTTAATGCATGTACAATTTCATAAATTTCAACATCATAAGTAGAATACTTTGTTCTTACCTCATTCAATTTCTCACTAAAATATGTTATTGGATTTCCTTCTTGACTCAACATAGCACCAATTTATAAAAATGAAGCATCGCAATAAACCTCAAACACTTTTTTAAAATTTGGTAATGTTAAAATTAGTCATTTTGTAATCTTCTTCAAAAATTCAAAGATTTATATGGCTGCTCTAGTTCATGTAAATTCTTTTCCTCTCATGCAATATATTATTGGTGCCACAATACTACTAAATTTTTTAATAAATTTCTATAAAAAATTATTAAACCATGGAAACTTCTTACCTCTGTAATATTTTTTGGAATAAGCTACTCAACAAGTACATTTATCTTTTCTTCATCTATTTTCACACCATCTACTAAAACTATAAATCTCAAAAATACCAAACTATTCTATATAAACCTGTACTTCTTCAGATTTACATACAACTCCTTTCTTAACAAATCAATTATCATTCTCAAATGTTGTAAGTGTTCATCTTTAGTCTCTTACTGAATATCAAAATATCATGAAAATAAACAACCACAAAATTACCAAAATACTTTTGTAGCACTTTATTCATCACCTTCATAAATGTGCTAGGTGTATTAAATAATCTGAATGGCATCACCATCCACTCATATAATTCATCCCTAGTCTTAAATGTAGTTTTATTCTCATCACCTTCACAAATTTGAATCTGATAATAACCACTTCTTAGATCAATCTTGATAAAATATTTTTCTCTTGCAAGCACATCCATCTTATCATATAAATGACCTATAAGAAACCTATACTTTATTATAATTTTATTAATCACTCTACTATCCACACATATTCTCCATATTTTATATTATTTGGAGTTAACAATGTTGTTGTTGCACATGGACACATACTCTCCTTTATCACTTTTTTCCTTAGCAATTTAGTAATATGTTTAGTTAAGTTTGCATGTTTTATTGGACACATCCTATAATCTACTTGATTGGATAGAGTTGATCCTAGAATCAAATCAATGTGATGATGAATATCTCTTTTTGATGTTAAACCATCTAGTAACTCATCAGGTATAACATCTACATATTCTTTCAACACTCTTGTTGCTTATGTTGGTATTGGTACCATTTTTATTTTTTTATTCTTTACTACTAGTGTATAATAGCAACCTCCTACCTTCATATCTTTGATAAATTATTTATTACAGAGCATACTTTCTATCTTCTCTTCCTCTCTAAGAGGTAACAAAACTACCTTTGTACCACCTTTCTAAAAAAATGTATGTGTTCTTTGCTCCATCATGAACTAATTTCTTATCAAATTTCCACGGTCTCCCTAATAACACATGGCATGCATCCATCAAAATAATATCACACCATATTTCATTATTATAAGTTTTTTTCTATAAAATTTTTGATTAAACATCTTTTATCTATTGTAACCTCATTCCCTTTCTTAAACCATGAAATCTGATAAGGGTTAAAATGTTTTTCACATTATAGATTTAGTTTCTCAATCATTTCTTTAGAAACCATATTATCATAACTATCACCATCTATAATTACTTTGCATACCTTTCCATCTGAAGAACTTCTTATTCAAAAAATATTTGATCCCAGTCATGCATCACCACCTTATTTATTATACACTTGGTCCTTCCTTCTAATGATCATGGTTCTTCTCATCATGAGATTCTCTCCAACATCAGCTAATGTAACTTCAGTATTCTGCTCTTCAATTTCAGCCTCATCTAGATTTACTCTTGGATGATCTTCTTGCCTTCTTTCTTGATCTTGTTAGTGTGGACACTCAAATTCTTTGTGTCCTTGTCCACATATATAATAGACATAATATCTATGTTGACACAAAAACTATTTTCTAGGACCATCATAAACTCATCCTCTCTAAAATCCTCTTCTTCTTTGTTGATATTGAAACCCTTGCCTATTATCACCTTGCCTTTTTGCACCATGTGATGATTTACCTTTATTGTCATTAAATTAACCTATGGTGGTATTAAATGCATCTCATCCTCTTATTGGAGGGGATATATCTCTTTTTAGGCCAATAGATGTCCTTTATAAATTCTATATATTTTGTTTTTTAGCCTTCAAAGCTAATGGATAAGCCTCTTCCATGTCAAGTATTCTATGTATGCTTAGTTCATCTTGAATATAAAATTTTAAATCGTTTACATACCTTGCAGTCATCTGATTTTTTATCTCATCATACTCCACTCGTATGGAAAGTTTATAAAATTTATCTGTATACTCTTGTATACTGTGATCTTTTTGCTTCAAATTCTGAAACCTTCTATATAAGGTCCATGCATAATCAACATAAAAAAATTCTCTCATAGTTTCTTCTCCATCTTTTTTCATGAACTAATCTTCTCTTTACTTTTTATTTTTCTCTCTTTCTACAAGTGATCCTACCAAATCATTTCATGATCTTTCCATTTCATGCATGCAAACTTTACTTTCTTATCTTCTCTCATAGTCTTCCACTCAAAGAACTTCTCCATGATATTCATCTAATCTATCGACTCCTTTGGTTTCAAACTGCCTCCATAATTTGGAACATCAACCTTGATTCATTCATTTCTTCCTTCTAAAACCCAAACCATCATCCCTTCTATCGATGGTGGCTATTCTTATTGTTCCTTTTCTTACTGAACTTTTTCATCATGATCTATGTCTTCTTCATCACCACCTTGTGTTTTTTGTTGATTGGTGATAAATTTTGTTAATTTTTGAACTTTCTTCTATATCTCTTATGTAGTTTGGTTCATCTATGCAACACCTCCTCATCCTCTCACTATTATTTACTCCTCCAAGACCTAAACTTGCTCTGATACCAGATAATGAACCCAAAATCTAACAAGAATAAGAAAATTACCAATAGACCAAGATCTTGAACAATAGTTAAAATTGATTCATATTGATTGATTTAAAAAATTATAAATCCAAACCATGCTTAAATAAGCTTCAACTTAAAAATTATAGTTTACATGCAAAATTTGAAAAATCTAAAAATATAAAAAAATGCCTATTTTTAAAAACTCCTAAAATCTCTAAAAAGTATTCTAAACATTATAATTATACTATGAGAGGAAATTCAACTTAGGTTGATGCCCAGTTCTAAAAATATACAATTTCAAAAAATAGAAAACACTTAAAAAAATAATTAAATCACAATTTTAGACCCTCAGATGATCATGTACGACCTTCAAAAAATATCAAAATCATTTCTAGGCTGATATAATATCTTAGGATAGAAAAAACCTTTTCGATACAATCATTTTGACACATGGAAGAGCTCAAACAAAGTTACGGGTCAAAAGTTATGGCTTCCAGAAGGTTGGCCTTTTTTTTTGCATCACTTATTAAAAAATGTAGGGACTCTAGACTAGTCATTGGTGACTAATTTCTATTTTGATATATTAATTAATGTTTTTAAGTAACATTTATTTAGATATCTTAATTTTAGGATTGGCGATCCTACTTTTAATTTGGTTATAGTTCTTATATCTCCATTTTTCCATTTAACCCATTTAATATTTTTGTTTTGGATAGCCTAATCATTGATGGGATTTGACATTAGGTCATTCTGATTAAAAAAATCATCTATTTTATTCATTACACCACTTCCTAAAAGTCTTTAAGCAAAGATGTGATCTTAAATTTTTAGTACACTAATTATTTATTTGCATGTGTGTTAAAAATCACCTAAATTGTATTGTAATTTCATGGCTATCTCAATTATTTTGGCTTATTGAGTACCCAAACAACTATACCTATAGGGTGAAAATGTTCATTTACTTCAAAGAAGGAACTCGGTCTGTTGTATTCATAAAGTTGACCATACGTAATAAATTTGTAATAGAACATACTATTGTAAACTAAGTTATGGTTTAACTATTTTTTATATCTCAATATTATTGTGCAATTAGATTGGGATTATTTGTCATCTGTTAATAGAAAATTTATAAATTAATAGTCATAAATCTCATAAAGTAATATAATATGTGATAAATGTAAGATATATGCATCAAAATTGTTGTTTAAATTTAAATTGATGAAAAAAATATTTATACTGGTATAAATACTTTTAAATAAAATATATATTTAATATAAACTTAAGTTTATCTTTATTATTTATTCATTATAAACTACTATATGATGATATAATAAGCATGAAATAGGAGTTTTACGATTAATTATTAACATTTGATTAAAATTACACTTAACTATCACCTTATTAATATTGTAGACTATCCCTATTTACAAAACAAATAATAATTTAAATTTAATATAAAAAATTCTATTATTATAAAAATATCTTTTATTTTATTTTAAAAAAATTGATTTAGATTTTATTCTTAGTATGTTTAAATTGATCCTAAAATAATTTATATAAATTGTTAATATTGCTAGTGGTATAAATTTACTAATAATCACAAATTAAAATGATCTACTTAACACAAGTTAAACCAAATTTTTTATGTTAAAATGCAATTTACTTGAACATAAATAGGGGAGATATAGAGGAAGCAAAGCACCGTCTTTTGATCATCATCGTGTATCTTTTCATTTTGTTTTAATTCCCATGGACTCCTCCACGAGCTTTATGTTCTTCACTATTACACTTTTCCTCTAAGACGCACTACAATACTTCAGTGTAGCTGACATAGCCTCATCCATGACTTTTATGAATGGGTTTCCTCGCCTCAATCCTAATCATGCATCTGCAAAGCATCACAAGTAACACTTCAGCTAGCTGCATGGAAGTCAAAGTGATGGTTATAACTTCATAGAATACTCGAATTAACCATGGATCAGATAGATCTTGAGAAATGAGGAGTGTTGCCCTTCATATGCATCCAAGAGCTTCTATGATGAGCTTCTGGTAATCCAATCTAGAAAAATGTTGGAGATGTGTTTCATTCCAATCCAGCTAAGTCTTTCCAGATTAGACAGAAGCAGGTTTACAGTGTCTGAAATAAGTTTGGTGCCACATAATCAAATCACGGCTCACGTTCATGAATTTCTTTTAATTTCTATCCTTCCATTTTTTTTATAAAATTGTAAGAATAAAGACTACACAACTCTATAGAGAGAACCCAAATGGTTGTTTATTTTCAATGTTCATTGTGTACACTATTAGACGTTCAACTTGGAAAACTATTACTCTAAATCACACCCTCTAGTCTATCATCAAGGAAAAGCGCATGTCTGAAGAGTAGATTGGAGTTATTCATATAAATAATTTTAGTAAGGTATATTGGTATTAATGGGACTAACTTAAAATTAAAAATAAAATGTAAAATAATTATTCAAATATTTATTAAATATAAAAGTCATTTGGGTCGAACCTGTAGCTCATGAATCTAATCCATTTTCAAGCTTAGGGGTATATGTTTTCAAAATTATTATTTGTAAAGTGCATATTAAATTTTGCATTATCATCTTATGGATTTTGTATCTAAGCTCTAAGATTTATTGTTTATGAAATGGTTTTGTAAAATTAAATAGGATGAATATTTGATAATTTTTAGTATTTCAATATTGAACATAGGGATTTCACAGTGCAAATTTTACAAATAATGTTTATTTTAGGTAAACCAATGGTCATATAATAATATTTGGGGCATTTTTAGATATATTACTTATGTTTGTAGGAGTTTAAAGTGTTGAAAAGTTAAATTTAGAAACCTCATTTATGCATATACGTAAAAGATAGTGAGAGTTATGAGGATATTGACACATGAATTCATATACATACTAATTGAATTCATTTTTGTTAAAAAAAATATTTGCGGGACATGATTTGATGCATATACATTACAAAGTTTTAAACTTACATGATTGGTTCAAACAATCATGCAATCATGTATAATCAAGTCCTAGGCCCTATGAATTAGTTGTAATTGGGTTTGTATGTATCAAATTGTCCCAATTATGCTTCCAATTGAATCAATGAATTCAATCGACCTAATAATGGGATTTAATTGATCCCTAACCCATAGTAATTAAGTTTTATTATGTTAACAAGGCTCAAGTATCATAACCTACATACTTAATTGAACCAAATTACTTGATAGGTTCAATCAAAAGATAATTGGGACCAATAAAGCCTAAATTATTGATAATTTATCACATTCTTTAAGTTAAGATAGTTGAAAAATCTCACCATATTATTGTTCATCAAGACCTAGTGTTTACTAATTAGTTGCAATTGGGCTTATGGTGATCAAATAGCTCTAATTATGCACTTTATTGACCAAAATATCTAATTGGTTTAACTAGGTGGGTAATTGAGGTTGATCAAGCCCAATTCATATTAATAAATAGAAATTGAGTTTGAAAGTGGTATTCCCTTAATCTACAACATGTATTAGGCTATGTACGTCTAACTTGGACTAGCACAACCTTTAACTTAATTATATGATATTTTTTATATTGGTATCTTTGTAATAGGATCAGTTCATGAAGTATCCATAGCCTAAGTAGGGTATATATAGTCAAAAATGGTTAGTGTTGGATCATCATATTAAAAATTATATTATTATTATAAATTTATGGAGGTTTCCTCCCCAAAGTGGCTCGATCATATATTTAGTTATTTTCACTTATTTCAATCATATTGTAATCTATAATTATGATTACAATTCAGTGATATAGTAATTTCACTATAATAAGGATCAAATAACCCCATTTACACTTATGGTAGACTAAATTAATGTATTTAACCAATTTAAATTAAGTAATTTGAACCCCAACCTGGTCAAAATTGAGTTCATAGTGCTTAGTTAATCCAAATTACACCCATTAGTGCCAAGATAACTTGATTGGTTCAAAAAATGTGTAAGTGAGATTAATTAAGATGAAAATAATGTTAATTAGTCACAATTAATTTTGAGTGGTTGGATTAGACCCTATTACATTGACTTCATTGAACCACTTAATATATTATTTCAATTGTGTGTGTAATTGAGGAATATAGATCTCTTTTTCACATAAAATATATTATACATTTAATTTGAACAAGTTCGTTCCTAATAATGTAAAATAAAAGGAATGAAGATGGATTTTGTGTGAAGCACATGCAAGTGATCCATTGATTATTATGCATTTATTAGTTCATTATTGAACGAATTTTGATTTAAAATTCTCAAACTAATTGTATGTGAAAAAATAAAGGTTTTCCATTACTTATTGTTTATAAGTTATTATTGGACCTATTTTGACATAAAAAAAAGGTTTAACTAAGTGTTTTAAAGGAAATTTAAGTTGATCTCCAAGTTAAATCAAATTATAATTCCTTAATATCACACATTTGAGCTCAAATCTGAATTAAATTACATATGATGTGTCCCAATTAAATCAAATTACATATGATGTGTCCCAATTATTTATAGTCTCTTTATTCACGAGTGGTGTGACAATTGTTGTGTTGATTTTGGTCTAAATGGGACCTAATCATAGGCAATGTTGACATAAAAGGTGGTTGGATGTGTGCAAGTCATCAAATCAATCTAAATTTCCTCAATCATATATATTATGGCTCTAATTGAAATTAAATTGAAACGATAGTGAATAAGTAAGCCTAAAACTATTTGTAGTTACCCTGATCAAAAATGGGTTAGGTTTTAGTATCTTTATTTTAGATTATAAGGAACATGATCATACAAAATGTTGACATAAAAATCTGGTTGAATGTGTTGTGGTAACCTAAGTTATATTAACCATTCTTATTTTAGCTTGAATTCAACCTAAGTTCACTTTATTGTGCAGGAATGTTACCCAAATAAACATAAAAGAGTGGTTTAGTATATTTGTTTTTTATGTTGATTTTTTATTATAAGGGAACTAGTCACATGGTGTTTGGCTCAAATTCATCATAACAAACAAGACTATAATATAAATATCTCCTTTTGTTCTCATTTCAAGCAATTAATTTTTTTGTTTTTGATTTTAGCCTATAAGAAACCAATCACATGAAATATCAATATAATATTAGTGGACATATGTTTTAAGCTAACCAAATTGTATTACTTCAATGACACCTAGTTGCCATCATTTGACCTAAATTTATTAGATTGTACAAAATGTGCCTCCAAATAAATGTAAAGGGATGGTTTGATGTGTTTTAGTTTGGTTCTATCTATTTTTATTATTAAGAACCTAAAAATAAAAAAAAATGATTCAAATTTTCCCATCCTATTTATATAGGTATGAGAGCATAATACCTTTAAATAAGACAAAAATAAACAAAGAAACAAAAAGGTAAACTACTGACAAATGTTAATTTCCTCCTATTTTTTCAAATATATAAATTATCTGCTATGATGTCAAGGAATGAAAAAATAAATGAAATCGACAGCATCAATATAGACAAAGACACACCAGACCATACTCATCCTTCATAACATCGATGTACTCTTCAAAAGTAATTCAAATGGATTGAAAGGATACATCTTATATATAGTTTTAACCTTCATGCATGACTCAAACACATATATAAACATTTCACAGATAAGGATGAGAGGTCTTTGTAATCCATTTACTTAGACTTAAAATGAGTTAAACGTGAGGCACTCTCAAGGTTAGTTATCATAATAGATTATACAAATGTGACCATACAATAGTCTAAACAAAATTAAATCATTTTAATAATATATTAATTATTTAAATGAAAGCTATACTATTATATGGATTCTCCCTTTGGATTCCAAGCGTTTAATATTCAAATTAAAGTGCAGGGCCATAATACATTTTCAACCAACGATACCTATTCCCAAGGTTATTAGGTTTTGTTCATACTTAAGAAGTTATAGCTCAATTCTCTTCTCAATTCCTCAAGAAGGCATTTCATATTAATAGGTCCTAAAGATTATGAAAAATTGAACAATCACATTCTTATTATTTAGATACATTAAGTTCAGATCTTAAATTAATATTATTTCATATAATCATTCATTAGTTATTAACTAAAACATGATATTAATTCCATGTTGTCTATCATAATATAGATGTAAGCCTACTAATAGATTCACTTATTCTTAATCCTTATCTCCCATTTATTATTTATAAATGGATAGCTGACTCATTTACATTGTGCCTCAATCCACACAAAGAAGACTATGCATAACAATACACTCATATTTCTATATCCAAGTCTAATATTCCAATTCATAGAATTTAGAGATTACAAATTAAATAGACCCAGTTTAGCAAGAGTCTATATCCCACCCAATCAATCCCACAATATTGCTTTCAGATATTATCCTTCTGTGGAGGAGTGAATATATAAATGAATGTAAAATGATTCATCACATTAATTCTAACATAATAATCTTTCTTTATGATTTAAAAGTAATGATAGATGGGTTAATAAGAATATGAACATATAACTGATAATCCAATGATTATTCTAAACGAATAGCAAAACAAAAAGTAATGCATGATTTCCTTTCTAAGGGATTTTATTTTTTAATTTTATAAAAGATGAGTAAAAGTTTATTAAAACAAGAAGAAAAATAGTGCAAGGTATTACATATCCCTATCCACCTCAACTAAGTTGTCGAGCTCATGAGACAAATCTAGGGGTAATTGCCCTCTATCCACAATATTCCAATTTGTCATAAGATTAGAGGCCCATATGACCAAACAATCCACAACAATGTTCCATTCTCTAGGAATATGATTGAAACTAACCAACTTCAAAGAAGCACAAATATTAATAATCTGCTTAGCAACCGAAGCTAAGAGGCAACTAACATCTATGAAACCCTATCTATTCAACAGATTCACCACCACCTGGGAATCAGACTCACAGATGATCCTTCTCCACCCAAGCCGATAACCACGCGTCACAACATATAAAATGGCAAGGGATTCCATTAAGTTTTTAGTAAGAAGACCATTTTAAATAGAAAAGATAAACTAAATAGTCCCAAAACTATCCCATCCAACTCCCCCAATTCTAGCATGACCAGGGTTTCCCCAAAAAGACCAATCTGTATTGATTTTCAACACTCCGTAAAAAGGAGGAGACCAACATCCCTCCCTAAAGGCCTAAGTCTAGTTTATTAACATTTGTTGAGATTAATCTATCTCATGATATAAATAATCATGCATCCCTAGATGTTTAGTTTAAGGAGATATGGGGTATAGATCTATTCCTAATGAAATAGATCTCAGAGAGATGCACAAATTGAATCGTAGGTAAAGTATCAACTTGAAGCTAGTTGAATCTATTATAAATAGACCAAACCCTAAAAGTAATCATGAATATCATATCATTGTTAATTCTAACCATACTCAATATCAATATACACATTTACTTGTATCATCTCATAAAATCAAGAAAGTTGAAAAGCAGGATTAAGTCAAAATGCATTACCCTGAATTAAAAAAAAAAAATGATCAAAATTATTTAAGATTAAATTTTTATAATAAAATAAGATTAATAAAATAAAAAAATTAAAATTAAAATTTAATAATTAATATATAATAAATTTTAAAATATATATATTAAATATATAATAATAAATTATAAATATTTAAATATCTATAAATATATATAAATTGCTTTGAGTTTAAAAACAAATTGATGAATTTGAAAGCTATTTGTTTCAAATAATTGAACACAACATTGAACTGGAGCTTCTTTCCATAGTAAATTAGCACATATTTTTAATTGATAAGTATATAAGACCGTACTTTAGTTTACCGTATTTCTCCACGGTGAACTTGGGAAATATTCTGTAAATAAATGTTTTAATTTTAAATTTTGGGGTTGAAAATTTAATATTAGAATTTTAAGACGTCATATAATCTTAGAAAAAATATAATGTTTAGGGTTTAGGTAGTATTTGGAAAAACAATTAAATGTCCTTCTTCACACATAGAATTATAAAGGAGAGAATAATCGTGCTTCTCATCTTGTCGTCTCAAGAGTGTGCAATCTAGTGAATGAGAGTACTCAAAATATTCATGAAATTTGATATGAGTCATCTTAAAAAAGAGTATCTGTAACATTATAAGGTGGTCAGGTAAATGAGGGAGAGCTTTTATAAGATTATATGAAGGAAGATCATAAAAGTTATTGAAGAAACAAATTTTTATTTGATATATTTGTTTCTTACATCTAAATATTCTATTATAATTATTTTTTTACAATTATATTATAAAAGTGAAAAAGTTATTAAAAAAAAAAAGTTTGTAAAAAATATAGATTTTAAAAGTTATAATAATTTAATAATATAATCTGTTATAATTTTTTAAGAACATATTTTTTAACAGTAATATTTCAAATTTATATTTTATTGTTATTATTAAAATTATAAATAATATTTTTAAATAAATAATTCAAATTATATTATTATGTAAATTATATATTAAAAAATTAATATTTTTTACATAATTAAACATAAATATTATTCATTTTTAAATTTAAATATTTAATTATTTATGTTGGTTGTAATACTTATAAAAATAATGGAGTTGTAAGAATGATTATGTTTCAATGTTTCATGGAATAATAATTTTTTTATATAAATTTTATGTAATATTATATGTGGATATTTTACTAAATCTCGGCATTTAATATGATCATATTTTAAAATATTTATACTATTAATTTTATATATATGAACACTAAAAACATGATCAATATTGTAAATTTTATTATCTAACTTTGGTGTCACGACTTCCCCAAATAAAATCATTCATTTAATAAAATAGTTTAGTTCTAGCACATATTTTATTGGTTACTGATCGATGTTAGAAAAAACTCCCTTACAAATATATATATATATATATATATATATATATATGTCTGTCTATCCAGATATATATATGTACTTACGTATATATAAATATATACCTGGCATTTAAATAAGGTTTTAATTGTTGGGCGTTTTGGCCTCGGGTGTTCGTCGAATGCCTATGCGAGTAATCATATTGTTGGTTATAAGCCATTGAATTAGGATTGAATCACGGTGTAATTAATATTATTATGAGACATAGTGTAAAAGAGAATTGCTATGTAATTTTATAGCGCTGAGTCATACACCGAATATTTGATGGAAGACTAGTTTTATAAAAAAAGGCAATCACTGAGTATATATTGAGACACCAGTATAAATATAAAAAGCCCACACATTTATTTCATAGTGATGATTTTGAATATATATAATCGCTGAATATAATTTATAATGTTGAGTTTAGTCATTATGATGCCTAGCTATATTTATATATTAAAATGTTAAGTTTAAATAATTAATGTTGTGATGTATATTAAAAACCATCGAGTTCTTTTTAAGGAATATATTGATTCTCTTGAATAAAGAAAATAGGTTTTTTTTTAATGCAAGATCAATGTTTGGTAGAACTTTATTTGTTGGTGTTAAGCTGGATACGCTAGCATAATTTTGAAGACACAATGCGTGGCATTTTAAGCAAGGTTTAATTGTTTGGTTTTCTTTTTGCATGGCATGGGCTTAATACCTTTATGGCAAAGGCAAGTTTAAGCATATTAAACAAATGAAACGTAAAAGCAACCCAAACGCTGTTTTTGCCCTTTGACCGCAACCTTAGGGATACACCATATATGGGTTTGGAAAGTAATAGTAATTGTATGAAGTGATACTATGTCTTCTCCTTTAACGCGAAATAGAATGTTGGCCATTTCTATATAACTTTTTTATTTAGCCGCGGACTTGTCTCGAGATTAAAGATTAGCATGGGAATTTTTGCTTAGGATTGGCATTTGGTTTAGACATTTTTTGGGGTCGTTGACTGCTAGATTAGAGTGAAGATGGCGAAGAGAGTGGAGGAGATTATGGTGATGGGTTTTGGAAAAATAACTAGATTTGCAGGCCTGCGTCGTTGAACCAATATGTTGGGTTGGTGAGAGAAGAAAGAATGGAGAGTTACGATGGCGGCAAAGGAGGATAATAAGAGCAGAGTGAACGGGAGGTAGAACTAGGTGTAGGGGAGATTAAGGGAGATGTTGATGCTGGTCAGGAAACTCCAGGAGATGGAAAAATCAAATTTAAAAACCATGTAGTTGTATATATTCAGGGATGTGATTTCACCTTCCCAAGTTTAGATTTTGTCCTTTAAATTTTATTGTAGGGTATATTCTCATGCAAGGATACTTTGTGATTTCCGCATGACACTATTCTAGTGTCAAGCAACCCTAATGATCTGAAAAAATATATGTGTGTGAACTCATTTCATTATTGTTTTATTAAGGAATAAACCTTCTTTTATGCATCTGCTCACCTGGACTGAGTTGGGTCCGGTACTTGCATTATGGTATTTGTGCTAAATCTTGTTCCTTTATGATTTTTTGAAAATGGACTTGTAATTTGGATAGATATCTTAAAAAATCAATTTATTTCCCCATTTATGTTATTATGGTTATTTGATTTTTACATGTTTTTGGGTGAGGGAAAAATTGCTGGATTTTGGGGTTTTGAATAGAAATTACATGCTTTTGGGTGAGGGAAAAATTGCTGGATTTTGGGGTTTTGAATAGAAATTATAAATTGTCATTATTCTTGCAAGCCTCATGGACAAGGATGAATGTATTAGATTTTGGTTATGGTTATGTATGCCTAGAAACCCTATTGGATAGGGCATTCCAATCCCTTTATATAAACCCTTACGTGGTGAACCATTAGTGATTGGTTTTAGTTATGTTCTAGAAGGGTTTCAGCGGTTACAATTATATTAATATATTGAACTATTTTTATTTTATAAACATCTTTCAATTATTAAACCAACTCCTGCTCATGTTAATTTGTCATTTGGACCTCAATCCATTTGAGGATGTATTACATAAAAGTGTCATGGATCCAACTGTGATGTTTTTGTGGAAGTATTTGTGCTTTCATGTTGATTCGATCATCCTTGATTTGATTTATGCATTGTTTATAATAATGCTTGTAATAGGATGCAATGTACATAGTTATTTCCTTGGCATCGTGTGACCTTGTTATCTAATCCTTTCAAAGCAAGATTTAAAACAAAAAAATTTGATTGTCTCATTGTGAAGATGAGTTTTTTTCAACTGGTTGTCTTTTGCTAATGTTAATGATTGGTTAGCTATCAATAAAAGTTGCACAAAGAAAAACAAATAGTATGGTATGATGGAATTGTTGTTTGGGAGGTTTTTATTTGATTTTTATTCCTACACCTTAATTGTTGAAAAGAGAAAAAAATAGATTGATTTTGATACCTCAGGAACTTGCACTATGAGGTGTTATCATGAGCTAATAAATTTTTATATACTTTGCAATGCATTCTTTGTAAGAAGTACTCAATAGCCATATATATGTATCCATGTTATCTTGGGTCTTGGATAGTTGTACTCATTGTGGAAAAATGAATGGATTGAAAGTAGTAGACTAGTCATGAATAGATGAGAGTTAAGACTATGGTTAATTGTTGTAGTTTATCTTGTACTTATTATATACAATTGCTAGTTTTGGATTACGGAAATTATTTGCCATATGTGTATTGTCCATTTTTCCTTGAGAGTTTAGATAATAGCTCATTGCTAAATTTTAGTTTTTAGAATATAGTTGTAGTAGTAATTATTATGGGTACCTAAATTAATTCATGTGAATGAAGTTCATCTGATTTTCTTGTTTACGTTGAAATTGAATTATTGATATACAATTTAAATTTTAGAATGTTTCCTTGGGAGGAAAAATCACATTGCCATCTCTAAGATAACACATTATCTTTGCCTTTTCAATGCAAGAATTTTATTCAGTTGACCATCACTTATTTTTTGGGCTTTCTTTATTTAATTATCATTTGTTGAAGGCAATGCTTGCCATTATCAATCCTCAAGAGGTTTTGAAATGTTAATTTATTGATTGAGTTGTTGTAATAAAATAGTGGTTGTAGCTGATATAAATTGTAATTTTGGCTTGACTCAAACTTTTGCATTAAATGACAACACAATGGATTTTTTATGCATATGCCTTTAGGCTTATTTACATATTCATATGTTAAGCTATCAATCTTGTATTCAATAGTATTTTATTTGTAATAATGAATGACATCTTTCTTAAGGATTGAGTAGGTTATATTACAAGTTGTATATTTTAGTGATTTAATCTTAGACATGGTCAAGTTAAGTTATTTGAAGTTCCTCATTTTGAGGAGGGTTACCCATGAGGTTGGTAAATTAAGGCTATCATAGATATGGCTGAAATAATTATACATGTGTTACTATTACTCATTTAGCCTTAGATAATACATAATGTATGTGATAAGATTATTCTATTCACTTTTTAGTTGGTTAGTTGTGGGGTGTTTGAAGCATTTCAATTATATACATATATTAGCAATTTTAATCTTGAGGATACTTATTCCTTAAAAAATTAAGTGTATAGATTTATATTATTTTCATACACATACATGAGGATGTGAAGGCCATATCATGTTAATAAGTTATAGAGATTTGTATTGTAAATGCAGTATGATATGACTTTGTGGAAACTTGTTTTATAACACTTTTTTTTAGTGGTTTATATCTCCTCTTTAGTTTGTGAATCCAACTTAATGGATGTCCTTGTCTCATGGTACTACTCTTGCTTAAAAGGAATGATAATTCTAATGTATTCCATTTTGATAGCATTATGTCAAGATTTATCAAAGTGGCAAAACAATGACTCAATTATTATTATTTTTTAAGGGTGTGAATTCAACCGTGATTAATGTTGGTAAGTATGACTAATGGGTTGAATCTTCCAAGCCCAATGTGTTTCTTAATGGAAAATCACTCTTAGTTTTCATGGTTTGACCTTCTGTAAGCAATATGTTATGTGGAAACTCTATATTGTTAATACAAACTAGAGTTAGCCAGAAGTTATGATATGGCAAGTAGTTTAATGGCTAAATTTATCACCCAATCATGTCTTTCCCCTTTTGGGCTAAATCATTCGTTGTTCTTAATTTTAGGAATTGAAAGAGATAGTAATGTGAGGATCCTATGGTTGTGAATTTAGTAATATAGTTCCAACTGGATAACACAATTAATGTTGGTGCATTTTAACAATGGGTAATTATCTAATACCATGTAAGAACCCCTTTATAGATTAGTCTTGGTATGTACAAAGTGATATCTAATGACATCATGTCATCTTCTTCATGTGCAATCTTTCTTAGTGGATGATGAATGTTCACTATGTTTGAATATATGTGGTTACCTACTACCATGGTAATCTTGTAATATTGGCATAAACCAAAACCTAACTTATTGGTACTATTGGTTATCTTTTTATGACCTATTACCTTGCCATGGTACCTCCCTATTATTAATATTATATAATTAATGATAGCCTATAAGATGACTCATGGTCATGTTGAATCTTACCTTGTGTCATTATCCTTATTAAAGATACATGTGGGTCTCAGTGAATCTTCTTGCCTAGTGAGTTGTCAAATCATAACCATATAAGGTTATTATATAATTGTATTATCCTAAGGATCTCTAGGTGGTTTTATGGGGAAAACCAAGTTCCTTCTAAAGGTTTGAAGTTTATTAGTGTGGACCCATACACTAATACCCCTTGAAAGGTGTTTCACCTTTTAGGAAATCCCTTTCCCTATGGAATCTTTTGGCATTGGTCATACTAATCTAAGTATCTCATTAACCAGATATGTTTATGGGTTGTCTGCTCATCTGGTGCAAGATCATGTTGATGTGTCTTGCTTGGTAGAGTGGTGTAGTGGATTCTACATGTGGTTTCATTGTGTATTTTTTTAATAATTCCTCAAAAATGTTTTGAGGTTGTTTTATTTGGTATCAAAGCTTGTGCTTTTAGTATTTTGGAAGATAATGTTCAATTTTTCTCACTTATCAGAGGTTAAGATGAATGTAAATTCATTTTATAATTAAGCTAAGTTGTATCTACTATTTGGTTTATTAGTTGTTACTCCAAGTGAGGTGTGTAAATGGCAATATGTCTGAATAGGTCATTTTATGATTCAAAAATCATGGATAGATTCAAATCAAATGGTTCTCATGTTGAGCAAATTTCAGACTTGGGTGGCCTAAAATGTAGGATTGAGTCCTCTTTAAGGTTGTAATAGCCTGTGAACCCATACAAGGCATGATTATGGAACATAGAAACATATGTTGAGAAATGTTGAGAATGTTCCTAATATTTTGCCAGATTTGAGATGGGTTATGCACCTAATCTGAACTACATGTAAGAGTGTTGATTGTGGTTGACCAAGCATTAATGAGCTTGAGATGTTTCCACCACCTACTTATATGGGTGTAAATTTTGATAATGAAATTGATGCATGATGTGTATACACACATGGACATATGCATTTGCAAGGTGAGATAACTATCATGTCTATTTTTATGGTGTGTGACACTAGGTTGATAGAAGTATGAATTTTTATGCTGGCAATCACTCTCTACCTATCTTTGGATGGGTTGACCCTTCCCAATTTCGGTTTCATTTAGACAAGCCTATTTTTTTTACCATTGACTTATATGATCTTGTTAATGGAAGATAAGTGGTAAAGGCTTCACTCTTAGAATAAAGAGGAATAACACCAAGTATATTTTGGTGGGTTGTATGGGCAACCCATCACTAGATGTTTAGAACATTATGACCCTAGGAGGACCAAGTGTTTGATTCTAACTTGAAGGGATGGATTGGGTAAGAGGATATAGTCTATGTGGGAGAATCATTTGAGCTTGCACTTTCATCTTGTTGGAGGAATGTCTTGAGCCTTTATGAATATTTATGGCATGAAAGGTGGTGATAACCATTGCTAACACCATAAGTATGGCTGCTAAAATTTATTCTTTAAATAATTAATTATCCAATTGAGTTTCATGAATAAATTCAATGATGCTAAATTTAAGGAATTAGCATCCCCTTGTAAGTTGTATCATTGTAAGTGGAGTAAGGATGTCCCCATAAGTTTGAGTTTCTCATGGTTGAGCAACATTATTACAAGCAAGTTGCCTTTTAGGGAGCCATGATGGTAAAACCTTGTGAAGGAATGTTGGTTTGTTGTGTGTAGGCAACTCTTTTATTCTCAATTATGTGTTTATATCAGTTTGATTAATTGATTTACACTAGGATAGAAATATATAACATAAATATCTTTGTAAGGCATTGTTAGATTCTCTATGGTTTTATGGTAACCTCCAAGGTTTTTTATTTGCTTTTTTTCTTGTTTTATTAATACTCAATATGAATGAGCTATGATTTATCTAGTTGTAATTTTTTATAACTGAGGTAAGAAACTATAAGTTCTAACATGGCTTGTGCATTACTACACTTAATGGTTTCATCAAGCAAATAAATTGCTAAATATTGTGTTTAAATTGTTGGGAACATTGTTTTGTTTCAAGTAATGGAATTATAAGCAAAGTCTAGATCAAGTTTCAAGTTGGCAAATCAGTTATAGTTGGTTGAATTACAACCATGGCATCCTAGAGCTAAATGAGTATTATGCATTATAATACTAAGTGCTGAAATTATATACATTCTAATAAATTTTTGCTTAGTTTGTTATGTGCTTTTATCCCTTCAAGTTGTACAAAGGAGCTTGCAATTTTGTCACTCAAAAGGGTAGAAACTATTGAGTGTGTAGATATGTATTTTGATTCTATGATGTGTTTATTTGATCATGGGTGTGTATTAATCCCATAAGGAGGTTGTGATGCTCCTGGTTATGTTTCACCTCTATGTGATGGTTATTTGATTTTGGGTTGAGTTTTGGCACCCATGTCGATGTCATGGTACTCTTAGATATATATACTTTACATCCATGAAGATATCTTTTGTGATTACAATTATATTATAGTTGTGGGAACTATGATTTTTATGTTTATGTTGGATATTCACTCGAAACCTTGGCTAAGTTCATCCTTTCCATAACATTATGTTGCACTTGATCAAACATTACTATTCAACCTTTGACTTGTTGACATGAGTCAATTAGGAGGATAATGATAAAGTTTGTTGTTGGAATCATAAAACCATATCAATGATCATAGATGGATTGTATGGGTGGGCCATATTATGATCATTGAGGTATAATACTCTTGGGAGGTCCAAGGATGTAGTTTAAACCTGGAAGGCCTATTAGATAGCAGAAGCCATCTAATCCATGAGATGTTAACTTTGTTAGTAACCTTTAAATATTCATGGATGTAGATTTATAGGCTATGTTGAAACTTAACCTTCCTTGAAGGAAGGTGTTGATTGATCTGAGATCCCTAAAACTAAGCATGATGCTTCATGATAGATATTTTATATCATCCTTGATGACATTTGGGCATTGTATAGACCAATGTGGACTATGGACCCTTGTATTTCACTTTTTAGTGTGGTTAAATGTTGTGATGTGGAATACCTTGGCATAATCTACCAACCCCTTAATCTATATGTGTGTCACCATATTGTATCCCCCTTTAGTGCATGTAAATTGTTGTATGATGTGTAAACATTTTTTCATCTTGTTGGTCATGTTAACCATGTAAACTTGTAATTTCTTGTTTTGTATGAATGTGTTTTTTCGTAGACCCTATATTTCCATGAAGATCTATATTGTTTATGTATATGATTGGGTGTTGTGATGTGATCATGTATGATCTTATAATGTAATTTTCCTCCTGAATCAACCTCTTTTATTAAAAATCTACCAAGGTATAATGATTATGTTATTTAGTTTGATCCCGCATCACTACACTAGCAATGAGTTTTTATACAATTAGGATGTTTAGGGTGAAAAAATTGCTATATCCAAAATGATTAGACCAAGTTTGGGTTAGGGAGTAGAGTCTCACATAGGCTAAAAACCTACTTCTCCCCTTTGTATGAAGTAGCTACCTAATTTATTCAGGTTGTGCATAATGAGTACCAAAAGATGGCCATGGGATATTCATGCAGAATGGTTACATTTTGGATTGAGTGTTCCTTCAGCTGCCTCTTTGAGGTTGTTGTATAAACAACCTTGTAAAAATTGTTTATGTAGCCTTGCAAAAACACTATTTGGTCCTAGAATTTGAACTTTCATGATTTTGCAATATTGAACTTACTAAAATACAAGTGTGTGTTGACTTGTAAAGTCAAGCATGTTATTCTTTAGGTAATGATTGAATTACTTGAAAATAATGTTCTGGTATGAATATTATAAGTTGTTAACATGTATTGGATGATAAGTAAAACCATGTTGTGTATAAGTTATTGTTGTATATACTTAATTTTATTGATTATATATATATATATATATATATATGCATCACTGAAATGCAGTTGGTTTTAGGCTCAAGAGGAGCAAAGTTAAGTCTCAATGAGGTGGATTTTATTACTTTTATGTATTCTATTATGCTGCCATGAGGTAAGTGTAGTGAGATGGTGGGATTGTAATCCCTATAACCATTAGGTGAGCTCATAAAACTTGTGAAGAGCATGTAGAAAAACATGGGGTTGCATGTGATTTTTTGGTATGGTTTCTTCAATATTTGTAGTGGTTGGTGTGGGATGTTGCAATAACTCATGAATGATAAATGGTGAAAGATAAATAAACATGGTTGATAGATTTATGTTCTTGAGTGACAGTCTATGTTGAATGTTACCAAGAAGGTATGCATGCACAACATGTGTGGTGGGGACAATAGTAGTAAGTTTTTTTTTCATTCTAGAATGAATGAAATAGGTATGCATAGAGTATAATTTATGTGGTGGTAATGCCACATACCTAAGTATATGTTGTTTTATTCAGCATTCTATGGTTGATATATAATTATGAGTCTACACACACACACACACACACACACACACACACACACACACACACACACACATATATATATATATATATATATCTTAGATTATTATGGGAAGGCAACCTCTGAAATCTAAGGAATTTATGAGAATCCATTGGAATGCTTTTGGGCAACTACTATTGAAATTGCTGATTTTGTGACAATAATTCCTTATAGTGAGGAAGATTCAACTAAAAATTATTTTTCTACTATAATTCTAATCACATGTTCATGACTATGATGAAGTTATTGCATATTTATTTGTTTTGTTTTGACAAGGAGCTGTGAATTTGTGGTTTAAAGAGTACTAAAAAACTTTTATGTTATTAAATATTAAATTATATTTGATAATTGTAGCCTATGATACCTTTTCTTGCATGAATTGATTGATTGTCTAGCCACATGGATGGCTAGAAATCAAGGAAAATTTATTGGTACTGCATTGAGATAAGTGATTTTCTGACAAGTTTTCCAAGGTAAGGGCAAGATTAAACTAGAGAAAAACATATTTATTTAAGTTTTAATGTTCTTGAGATAAATTGTGGCCTTATATGGCACAATGTCTATATTTTTATTTTTGATAAGATTTCTATTACTGTAAAATTCCATTGATGGTTTATGTGTGTGCAGTAACTCCTTTTACTCACTTTGGCTTTACTAAAGGAAACCCAGTTGAAAGGATGGTTTTCAATATTGTATAATGAAGGGCATGGTTGTCTTTGAGATAGCCTATGGATTTTTTGGAAGGTAAGGTTATTTATTTACTCTTGATACAAGTTTTTAAGTCTTCTAGGTTTACCAATTAGGTAAGTGTATGATAATATTCCTTGTTTTGTCATTAGACTACACAAGTGCATAGTAACCATGATTGATATATTGATAAGGATTGCTAAATTTTAGAAATCTAATTATTTTTATTCATGAGCTATTTATGGATTTTAGTAATGTGTGTGCATTTTTGGAAATAGTGATAAAGTCTTTTTTCGATATATCTCAATTTTTGGTTGCAGATTTGTCATCAGGATGACTCCTCTTTAAGGAGGCTAGGATGTCACTAATCTACTAGATGGTGCCATTTGTATAACTTAATTGTTTAGATCATGCACATGTTTTATTGGTCACCAATCAAAGTTAGACAAATCTCCCTTATGAATTTAATGATGTATGTATATATATGTATGTATATATATGTGTGTGTATATATACACACACTTGACATTTAAATAAGGTATTAACTATTGGGTGTTTTATCCTCAACTGTTCATCGAATACCTATGCAAGTAATCAAGTGAAAATTAAAGGATTTTAATTATAAAGTTTTAAATTGTTCTGAGTCCCACTTTACGTATGGTTTTAGAGGTATGTATTGCTAGTTATAAGCTGGATATGCTAGCATAATTTTTAAAATACACCTTTTATTATGTTTTCCTTGTTATGACATTAGGCATGGACATTGCATGACATTTTAAGCAAGAGTGAATTGTTTGGTTTTATTTTTGCATTGTGTGGGCTTAGGTACACACTGAATGCCTTTGTGGCAAAGGTAAGTTTAAGCATATAAAACAAATGAAATGTTTTACCTCACCCTAACCGTGACCCATGTGAGCTCAAGTAAAATCAAACCAAATGCTGCTTTTTCCTTTTGATCGTAACCTTATGGAATAGACAATATATAGGTTTGGAAAGTAATATAAATGTATGAAATGAAACTATGTCTTCTCCTTAATGTGAATTAGAATGTTGGTTTGATTCTTTTTTTTTATTTAGCTGTAGACTTTTCTTAAGATTAAATTTCAGCATGGGGAATTTTTATTAGGGCATTTGGTTTAGCCATATTTTTGGGTCTTTGACTAGCTAATTAGAGAGAGTGTGACAAAGAGAGTGGAGGAGATTATAGCGATGAGTTTTGGAGAAATAACTAGATTTGTAGGCTTGCATTATTGAAATAATATGTGGGGATGGTGATATAATAAATAATGGAGAGGTACGATAGTGGCAAAGGAAGATAATAAGAGTAGAGTGAATGGGAGGTAGAGATGGGTGCAGGGGAGATTAAGGGAGTTGTTGATGTTGGGGAGGCAACTCTATGAGAGGGAAAAATAAAATTTAAAAACCCTACATATGTACATATTCAAGCATGTGATTTCACCTTCCGAACATTATATTTTGTCCTTTAAATTTTATGATACTATTGCAAGTTTTGTATAACCTAGTAAGGTATATTCTCATGTGAGGATATTTTGTGATTTCCACATGAGCCTATACTAGTGCTAAGAAATTGTAATGATCCGAATAAATGTATATGTGTGAAATCATTTCATTGTTTTTTTATTAAGGAATTTATTCATATGCTCACCTAGACTAAGTTGGGTCAGTTAATTGCATTCTGTTATTTGTGTGAAATATTTTTCATGTGTGATTTTTGGAAAAAGGACTCATAACCTGGATAGATATCTTAAAATTTTGATTTATTTCTCATTTATGTTTTTATGGATATTTGATTTCTGCATGTTTTTGGGTGAGGAAAAAATTGCCATATTTTGGGGTTTTGAATAGAAATTATAAATCGTCATTATTCAAGAAAACCTCATAGACAAGGATGAATGTATTTAGTTTTGGTTTTGGATATGTATGCCCAAAAGCCTTGTTGGGTAGGGCATCATAATCCCTTTATATAAAATCTTACTTGGTAAACCATTAGTGATTGGTTTTAGTTATGTCCTAGAAGTGTTTCAACTGTTATAATTATTTTCATATATGAATATACCAATATGTTTCTATTTTATAAACCTCTTTCAATTATTAAACTAACTCCTGCTCATGTTAGTTTCACATTTGGACCTCATGCCATTTGATGATGTATTACATAAGAGTTACATAGATCCACTTATGGTGTTGTTGTAGAAGTCTTTGTGCTTTCCTATTGGTTCTATCCTACTCAATTTGATTTTGTCATTGTTTCTAATAATGCTTCTAATAGGATGTAATGTACACAGTTCCTTCCTTGACATTGTGTGGCCTTGGTTTCTAATCCTTTGAAATCAAGATGTAGAATAATAATTTTTTATTGTCTCATTGTGAAGATGAGTTTTTCTTAGTTGGTTGTCTTTTGTAGATGTTAGTGATTGGCTAGCTATGAATAAAAGTTGCATAAAGAAAAAGAATTAGTATGATATGATGGAATTGTTGTTTGGGAGGTTTTTCTTTAATTATTATTCATACACCTTAATTTCTAAGAAAGAGAAAAAAATAGATTCATTTTGTTACCTCAAGAACATGCACTATGAGGTGTTGCACGAGATGATCAATTTCTATATACTTTGCAATTCATTATTTGTAAGAAGTACTTAATTTCCATATATATATGTATCCATGTTATATCGGTTCTTGGATAATTGCACTCATTATGGTAAAATGAATGGATTGAAAATAATAGACTAGTCATAATTTTATGATATTTAAGAGTATGCTTAGTTATTGTAGTTTATCATGTACTTATTATATGTAATTGCTAGTTTTGGATTATATAAATTATTTGTCATGTGTATTATCCCTTTTTCCTTGAGGGTTTAGATAATATCTCATTTCTAAATTTAATTTTGTATAAAATAGTTGTTGCAGTAAGTATTATGTGTACCTAAATTATTTCATGTGAATGAAGTCCATCTAATTTCCTTGCTTACATTGAACTTGACTTATTAATATATAATTTAAATTTCAAAATGTTTGCTTGAGAGGAAAAATCACATTGCTCGTTGTAATTTGACACATTATCTTCAACTTTTTAGTGCATGGATTTTATTCAGTTGACCATCGCTTATTATTTGGGTTTTTCTAATTTAATTTTCATATGTTGAAGACTGTGTTTGCCATTATCGATCCTCAAGAGGCTTCAAAATGTTAATTTATTAATTGAGTTATTGTAATACAATAATGGTTTCAGTTGATATAAATTATATTATTGGCTTGACTCAAACTTTTGCATTGAATGATAACACAATGGATTTCTTGTGTATATGCCTTCAGGCTTACTTACATATTCACAATAGTATTTCATTTGTATTTATGAATGACATCCTTCTTAAGGATTGATTATATTATATTACAAGTTGTATATTGTAGTGAGTTAATCTTAGACATGATCAAGTTAAGTTATCTGAAGTTACTCATTTTGAGGAGGATTACCCATGTTGTTGGTAAATTAAAGCTATCATAGATATGGTTGGAATAATTATACATGTGTTATTGTTATTTGTTTATCTTTATCTAATACATAATATATGTGATAATATTATGTTATTCACTTGCTAGTTGGTTAGTTTTGGGGTGTTTAGAGCATTCTGATTATATATATATATATAGAAATTTTAATCTTGGGGACATTTATTGCTTAAGAAATTAAGTGTATAGATTTATCTTATTTCTGCACACATATATGAGGATGCAAAGGCCATATCATGCTAATAAGTGTTAGAGATTTGTATTATAAATGCACTATGATATGACTTTGTGGGAACTTATTTTATAATGCTTATTTTTTCAGTGGTTTATATCTCCTCTTTAGTTTTTGAATCCAACTTAATGGATTTCCTTGTCTCATGATACTACTCTTGCTAATAAGGATTGATAATTTAAGCATATTCCATTTTGATAGTGTTATGTCAATCTTTAATAAAATGAAAAAGCAATGACTCAGTTATTATTATATTGTAAGGGTAAGAAATCAACCATGATTAATGTTGGTAAGTATGACTTATGGATTGGAGCTTCCAATCCTAACATGTTTCTTAATGGAAAATCACTCTTTGTATGCATGATTCAACCTTGTGCAAGCAATATATTATGTGGTAGCTAGTTATTGTTAATAAAAGCTAGAGTTGGATAGAATTTATGATATGGCAAGTAGGATAATGTTTGAATTTATCACACAATTAAGTCTTTCCCCATTTGGGCTAAATCTCTCATTGTTCTTAATTATAGGAGTTAGAAGAGATAGTAATGTGGGGATCCTATGATTATGAATTTAGTTATATAATTCTAACTAGATAACACAATTAATATTGGTGTATTTTAACAATAGGTAATTAATTCATACCAAGTAACAACCCATTTATAGATGAGTCTTCATATGTACAATGGGATAGCTAAGGACATCATGTCCTCTTTTTCATGAGCACTCTTACTTGGTGGATGACGAATGTTCATGATGTTTGAATGTATGTGGTTACCTTCTACCATGGTAATCTTGTAAGATTGCAATAAGCTAAAGTTTGGCTTGTTGGTACTATTGGTTCTCCTTTTATGACCTATTACCCTATCATGGTAACTCTTTATTATCAAGATTATATAACTAATGATAGCCTATAGGATGACTCATGGTCATGCTAAATCTTACCTCGTGTCATTATCCTTGATAAGGATACCCGTGGGTTTGAGTGAATTTTCGTGACTAGTGAGTTACCAAATCACAACCATATAAGGTTATTAGATGCTTGTATTGCCTTGAGGATCCCTAGGTGGTTCAATGGGGATAATCAAGTTCATTCTAAGGGATTGAAGGTTATTAATGTGGGCCCATAGACTAATACCACTCGAATGGTATTTCACCCTTTAGAAAACCCCTTTCCCTATGGAATCCTCTAGTGTTGGTCATCTTGACCTAATTATCTCATTGACCAAAGCTATTTATGGGTTTTTGACTAATTTGGTGTAAGATCATGTTGATGCATCTTTATTGGTAGAGTGGGGTAGAAAAAATATACACATGGTTCCATTGTGTACTCTTTTAACAATTCCTGAAAAAAAATTGGGGGTTATTTCATTTGGTATAAGAGATTGTGGTTTTTAGTATTTTAGAAGATAATGTTCAATTTATCTCACTTATCAAAAGATAAGATGAATGTAAATTAATTTTATAACTAAGTTAAGTTGTATCTACTCTTTGGTTTGCAAGTTGTTACTCCAAGTGAGGTGTGTAAATGGCAATATGCCTGAATAAGTCATTATGTGATTCACAAATAAAGGATAGAAACAGATTAGATGGTGCTCATGTCGATCAAATCTAAGACTTGGGTGGCCTAAAAAAGAAAGAAGGATTCCTCTTCAAGGTTGTAATAGCCTATGAATCTATGCAAGGCATGATTATAGAATGTAGGAACATGTGCTCAGAAATATCAAGAATGTTCATAATGTTTAGCCCAATTTGAGATGGGCTATGCACTTGGTGTGAACTGCATGTAAGGGTGTCAATTATTGTTAAGAAAATATAAATAAGATTGAAAGTTTTCCATTACCTAATTATATAGGTGTAAATGTTGATGATGTAGTTGATGCAAGATGTTTATACACACATGAGTAGATCCACTTGCAGAGTGAGATAGATATTGTATTTATTTCGTGATGTGCATGATATCAGGTTGATAGAAGTTTAAATTTTGACAATGGTCATTTCTCTCTACATTGGCTTGGTTGGGTTAACCTTTCTTGATTTCAGTTGCATTTAGGAAAGCTTAACTTATCAACCATTAACCTTGTATAGGCAAGTCAATGGGAGATAAGTGTTAAAGGCTTTATTCGTAGAATAAACGAGAATAGTGCCTAGTATCTAATGGGTTGTAAAGGGAACCCATAACTATATTATTGGAACATTATGACCCTAGCATGACCAAAGGTTTAACTCTAACCTAGAGTGATGTATAATACTCATGAGAGGTCCAAGGATGTAGCTTAAACTTGAAGGGCCTAGTGGGTGAATATGGCTTATGTAGTTTAGTGTTATCCTATATCACTACTCTAGCATTGCATTTTGATGTAAGTTGGAGGTTTAGGGTGATC